>JAJMBN010000017.1:0-131982 GCA_030572735.1 Sugiyamaella mastotermitis
TCTTTCACTACACGACGCTCTTCAGATCTATAATAATAATAATAATAATAATAATAATAATAATAATAATATATAATATATAATATCACATACTAAAATTATCTCTTGCTCTTGTATCTATTGTACTCATTTTATTGAAAATCAAATAAATTCGCAAAACTGTAGATCTGTTTATAAAGTTAATTATAGATTAATATTAAAACGTATGTTGACTGTTAAAGGTGATTGCTAACTGCAGCTTCGTACTTGTACAAAGAAAGTTTGACGAATTGGGTAAACTTAGTTAATCTTTGGCTATTTGCAGTAAATAACCAGACAATCATTGAAAATGATAGACAATTACAGTTTGGTATTAAAATATATAATAATACAAATGTTACCATTATATCGTCTGACTAGCGGATTTCATCAAACCATAGACTAGATGACCCCATAATATTTACATTTAAATCATGATAACTTCTGTAATTTAAGCCATTCTAATCACAAATGTAGATTCTGTATAGTTTTGACACTTATAGGATCTAATATGAATCGATTGAAAAGCTTGTATTTTCTAATTAGCTGGATATGGTTCACACGCTTAGTTTTTGCTGTCAACTGTTCTAACCAGTCATATTTCCAATCTCTGGATCACGCACTGAATAAGCTTGTTAGTATTTTAAAATTTATATTTAAAAACATAATAACAAATTGAATACTAACTGATTATATATATAGGGAGAGAATATGTTATGGCCTAGTTCCCTAATATCGTGTGTAGAACAGACAAAATCTACCAGTGATGGCATCAGCTTTATAAATACTATTAAGAAAAATAACAGATCATCAGGAGTGTCCAATATTACTCAAGATCTTGATGCTCGTATTTGTTCATGCGATAGGCTGGTCAAAGTTCAACAGAACTGTTTTTCTGAAGATGTCAACAAAACGTACTTGCAGGGACAAATTCATCATGATCATTTGGCCGAACTTATAGACCTCTACTGTAAGGTTGCTATTAATAATAATTCTAATCATAATGATAGTCGACAATCTTCTAGAATTGATCATCCTGGTGAGTTGGTATATGGCCAGGTTTTTCCTGAATACGATCAATATTATCCAAGAGGTAGAAATATGTTGGTTCAATCCCCTATATTACCTTTAACCAGGACTGTATTTAAAGATAGAACCAAAATTAGGACAGTAGCCATTCAGTTGCCTCCATTAACTGTTACAAGCTTGCCTTTGATACGAGCTAGCATTCAGATCACAACGGCCACGAGATTAGAAACAAAAGTTACAACAGAGTTTGTCACTATTACCAATGTAGTTACTAGCATCATGACAACAACAGCACTTAAAGTTGTTACACCTACCGATATAGCATCTACAACATTAAATCCAGAATTGGATCCGCCCACTACTAGCAGCTTTGTAGAGTCGGCCATTGAGCCGATTATCGTGGATGATGGAGCAGGGATAACAACTCCCTCTAACGAAAATTATAAAACAACATTCTCAGAAGCAAAAGGATGGGAAGACTCAAGTAATGCTATATTTCAAAATACCAACAGTATTACAGAAGACTGTTACGATATGTATCTCGAATCTATGGACTGTAAGAATATAAACCTTGAATTTGAAATGTCTGAGTTAGATACTCCTGTACCACTCCCCATCGCTCCTGGATTTGATACACCTCTGGTAAATGAATATACTGAAGCTTCTATAATTGACGAAGAAACATGGGAAGGGGACTCTATTGAGGGTTTAAGCGATTCCAATACCATACAGCTATATACAAACTCGAATACCGAGACCGACAAGAAACAAGTATATTCTGGAAATTACGAAACCAAATATTTTGAATCTCAAGATAACATGATAAAAGTGAATGACGAAATGACAACCACCAGCTCATATCCTGACAATTGGTCTTTGGATTCCGTGTTTTCAGAAGATTTTGCTGATGCGCCATTTTTACCACTTATATCTGCGAGTACAGTCGATACAGAAGATGTTCAGCTGTATGGATCCGTATCTCATGAGTCTAATCCTATTTACCAAAACATGAAAAATAAATCCCCTATAGTAGGAGCTGATTCAGATACAGAAGTAGGAAAACACAGCTCTACTATTTCTGCTGCTTCTGCTAAATTGCTTACTAAGAATATCACTTCATATATTTTTTGGCTGCTATGTACTTCTTTTGCTTAAGTTCGCAGAACAATCTACATTCATTTTGATTAATCAAAGTAAACAAAAATGCTTATCAAAGACACATTCATTTCAACGTACATATTTGCCGTATTTTATAGGCTAAAGCAAGAGCTGCTATAGCCGTAGCTTGCACAAATCACCGGTAAGTTAAGTTAAGAAACAAACCTAACCCGACTGAACAGTAGAAGGCTAATGAGAGCGGCCAGTTGGCCCAGGCTGCTAAAAATCCATGCATTTCCGCAGCACAGTTAAATGAAAACTAGGAAGTTGGCTAGTTGAACGTTATTCATTTTATAATAGAAAATGTCTAGGGCAGAATCTATAGAGGCCCCTAGGTTGCCATCAATACCATTAACACAGATCCAGGCACACTTTCTGCCGGAAGTTTTGCAACCTTATAGACATCCAATATGTTCCTACAGTTCGGCGATGTTAGCGACAATGACTGGCTTCCCTCTTGATTCAGTAAAAACTAGACTCCAAACTCATAAGTTCAAAAGTACTTGGGATTGCTTCATAGAAACGAAGAAATTGGAAGGATTTAGAGGGTTTTATAGAGGTATGTTGAACAACAAGTATCCTTTTTACTGCTTTTAATTTTTATTTTTTCAAAACTAACCTGGAAAAAATGACAGGCTTAACTGCCCCCTTGCTATCGTCAAGTGCAGTGAGATCTATTAGTGTCACTGTATACGCATATACAACTCCTTATTGGTCTAAATTTTGGTACTCTTTATATGGTGCCCCTACAAATGTGACGTCTAGCCCGGTGTGGATCTTAAAGAACTTCCCTGTTTCTTTTTTTGCTGGTGCGGTGTCTGGCTCTGTATGCTCATTGGTTTCATGCCCATTTGAATTCACAAAACTAGCATCTCAAATTGAACTGTTAATATTACGGAATGAATTGAAAGATTCTGGGCCAGCTCCTGAGCCAAAGGGGACTCTTCAAACAGCAAGACAGATTGTATCAAAAGGCGGCTTTAAAGCATTATATGGAGGATATCGGTATCATTTACGTAAGTGCTAGGGTCAAAGTCCTAATCATGAATATCACTAACAAGAATAGTAAGAGATTTTTTTGGTTCTGCGGTTTATTTTGCTGTATACGAAAGTTTTAAAAAGGGAATATCAAGTGTTATGAAATCTGAAACTCCTCACCCATTGTCTATAGCAGTGGGTGGTGCAATGGCCGGAACCATTTGCTGGATGGTGGTATATCCTTTGGACACTTACAAAAGTCAAGTTCAAAGAGATTTATATGCACATACATTACTTAAGAATCAAAGCATACTTCCCAACGGCCCACCACCATCTTTCAGATCTATGTTCCACGCTAACATGTATAGAGGTCTGGGGTTATCTATTGCTCGAACCAGCATCATTGGAATGACCTTTTTCTCTTGTTATGAACAGTTAATCAAATACGCATAGTTAAAATCATTTTGTACATAAATCTACTTTGTGAATAATAATTTCATTTTTCTCATGGACATCATTATCATTACATTATTATTACATTATCTAGGTATCCTTACTTTTTGTTTAGGTTGACCCTTCTCGTTCTTCTGCGAGCAGGGGATGCAGTTGGCGTTGATGTTGTGGGTGTCGAGACTTTTGTTTTTTTCCTTGTCTTCCTAGTCTTAGACCCTTTAGGTTCTTCTATGAGTTCCTCCTTTTCCTCCTCCTTCTCAATGTTCTCATCATCCATAGCAACGTCTGTTTCAAGCCGTTTGGTTTCAATATCTCCGACTTTTTCAAAAATATCTCCAGCTTTTTTATCAACTGAAACCAACTCTTCATATACACGACCGCTTCGAAGAATACGAGCTCTAGGTGGACTAGCTGGGTGTTGTTCAGAAGCTAACACTTCTTTTTTGACCCTCTTGGGTAGCTCTTTACTAATAATATCCTTGTTATCATCACTAGATAATTCTTTTCTGACTCTTTTCCGACCACGCTGTTTGCTTAATGTAACCGTATTAGGTCCCTCGGCTACAGGATCTTCAACTTCAGGCTCTTCAACTTCAGGCTCTTCAACTTCAGGCTCTTCAACTTCAGGTTCTTCAACTTCAGGTTCTTCGACTTCAGGTTCTTCGACTTCAGGTTCTTCGACTTCAGGTTCTTCGACTTCAGGCTCTTCAACTTCAGGCTCTTCAACTCCAAGCTCTTCAACCTCGGGCTCTTCAGCCACAGGTTCCTTAACGTCAGGTTCGTCAACCATAGGATCTCCAACCTCAGGATCCTCGACTTCAGGTTCTTCGACTTCAGGTTCTTCGACTTCAGGTTCTTCGACTTCAGGTTCTTCGACTTCAGGTTCTTCGACTTCAGGTTCTTCGACTTCAGGTTCTTCGACTTCAGGTTCTTCGACTTCAGGCTCTTCAACTTCAGGCTCTTCAACTCCAAGCTCTTCAACCTCGGGCTCTTCAGCCACAGGTTCCTTAACGTCAGGTTCGTCAACCATAGGATCTCCAACCTCAGGATCCTCGACTTCAGGTTCCTCGACTTCAGGTTCCTCGACTTCAGGTTCCTCGACTTCAGGTTCCTCGACTTCAGGTTCCTCGACTTCAGGTTCCTCGACTTCAGGTTCCTCGACTTCAGGTTCCTCAATTTCAGGCTCAACCTCCAGCTCTTCAACCTCAGGATCTTCGACTTCAGGTTCCTCAACCTCAGGGTTAACCTCAGGCTCTCCAACCAGAAGATCTCTAACCTCAGGATCTTCAACCTCGAGCACTTTAGCTACAGTCTCTCCGACTTCAGGCTCCCTGACTTCAGATTCCTCAACCTCAAATTCCTCAACCATAGGATCTCCAACCTCAGGTTCTTCGACCTCAGGTTCTTCAACTTCAGGCTCTTCGACTTCAGGCTCTTTGATTTCAGGTTCCTTAGATATACGATCCTCAGTTAACGTCTCCTTAGCGATGGGTTGTACAGCCTCAGCTACTAGTTCTTCAACTTCCTCTGTAGCTCCTTTAACTTCAATTTCAACCTTGTGACCTTGAGGTATATCAACGCCTAGAATTTCATCGCCCTCGATTTGAAGTTCTTCTGTTTCAAGTCCCTCGAACTCAGGGTCTTCAACTTCGACTTCCATCTCGTCAACTTCAGGATCTTCAACTTCAACTTCAACTTCAGGTTCTACAGCTCCAGGTTCCTCAACTTCGAGTGCCTCAGATACAGGATCTAGAACATCTGAATCATTTGTAGCTGATGCTCTATTAGAAAGAGAATTATCTGAAACATTCTCATCGACAATGTCTTTCATAATAATGTCGCTGTCAACAGAGCTAACTCCATTTTCAGTAACTAAGTCAACGGGCGTCTGCTTGTCTGTAAAGTCAGGGATTTGTTTAGTGGATGCACCTGAAAACAAGGCAGATTGAGAAAATAATTCTAGAGCTTCACTAGCGAGCTTATCTGCATTTTCAACTTTGGTCTGAACAGGAGACGGGCCTAATTCAGCCTCAGAAATAGTATTTGTATCCAAATTTACAAAGTCCAAAGAAGCAAACTGATCTGTATGATCATCAGTATTGACTTTATAATCAAAATCAGTAGGCAATGCAGGGGCCAGCAATGATGTTGCTCCTTTATCTTTATCATTCTCTGCAGTACTTTCAAGATTTTCTCCAAAGGAAAAGTTTAGGCTGACATCTCGTAGTTTTCGAGTAACTAAATAGGAAATCTTCTGCAATTTTTGCAATTCTGCTTTGTCTTCAGACTCTGAATAAAAGGGATTGATATCTTTTGTAGAACTTATCTTTGGTACACCAGAAGCAGTATCTTTCACCACTGCATCAGAGGAAGAAATTGCTTCTTGCACTTGGAGGTTTCCAACATCATGAGAAAACGCATTCTCATCTCTAAGATCTGTATGAGGAAAATTAAATACATTATGCCTTAAACCCATAGCATCAATGTTAGATGTACTACGGTGTAAGCCGCTCAAAACTTCGCTAGCTTCTAAATCAATATTAGCGAACGTATGACCATTTATTACTTGATTTAAAGCTTCTTGAGCAATGGCGTCATCTGTAGCTAATGACGGATCTAAAAGATCTTCAGGTAAATAATCTTGCCCTACAGAACTATACGCAGTTCTGAAAGTCTCATTGAAATCTTCCGAATATTCACCTTCTTCTTCTTCTTCTTCACCTCTTTCTACTAGTCCTTCATTGTCGTCATCATCATGCTCATAAATATTTTGATTATCACGTTCTTCATCATAATGGTCGCTTTGATCAGGGCTATTATCTCCGTCAGAATTATCTAGTATTTCAACTATATCAGAATCTTCTGATCCATTTTCATAACTGTCATTGCTTTTCAGTTCAGAAAGTGGAGGAGGCCTTGACAGACGAGAAGCAAGAGACGAATAAGCTGAACTTGGCTCGTTATATACAGAGTTATAGGCTTTTGTATATCCGTCTTGCGAGTGATTGAATAAACCAGTCGAATAATGTTCAGAACTTCGATCAGCAGCTTCACTGTGTGAATCCATGCGTTGATCAAATTCATGATCAGAACCATCAGGTGAACTATTATCTTCTATTTGCTCTTCTTCTTCTTCTTCTTCTTCTTCTTCTTCCTCTTCTTCTTCCTCTTCTTCTTCTTCCTCTTCTTCTTCCTCCTCTGCCTCTTCTATCTCCTCTCCTTGAGATTGATCTCCATCGTCTATGTTATTGTCGCTTCCAACATCTTCCACACTATCAATTTCAACATTTTCTTCATCTTCATTTGCCAATTCATCGGATTCATCACCATAACTATCCTCAGATTCTACAGATGACTGTGTATCTTGTACACCTTGCTTGTCTGAATGCTCGTCTACTTCATCATCACTGTCCAGTATTTCGATTTCGTCATCAGAGGGAGCTGCATTTTGACCATAATTAGAACCCATAGAAGCAGAGTCATGTCCAACCGCAGATACTGAGGGTGGGAAATTAGTGAGACTGGATTGCGGTTGAGTATAGCCATTAGAGTATATATCAAGATCTCGAGTGTTGGTCCGACGGTCTATTAAATCCTCCTCATTTTCTTCAGCATCTTCTTCCTCCTCATCATTATAATCTTCCCCATCTTCATATTGATCTACCTGTTGATCTTCTTCGTCATCATCTCCACCACCACCATCATCATCATCATACCTACTATCTACTGACCTGCTTAACAGTGATGGCATTACTGGAGGCTGTTTCATTCCCTATTGCAGTTAATATTATTACCAATTTTCAAGTCATCATTTTACTTACCTGAGAAGATACACGAGCACGTTTTTCCAATGGTGTATAATCATCAGCTTCATGAATCGTATTATAAGTCCTTCGTTTCGAAAGCCCAAACAGGACGTCACCCAGTTTCTCAAACGCTGTATTCCTCGATTCACCGTCAATACTAGAATTCAGAGACTCTTCTACTGCCTCTAACTGCCTCTTTCTGTTCTGATAGTCCTCTTCAATTTGTATTTCTTCAGTTTCATCTGCATCTGCCTGTAGAGCTTTGTTGACTCGACTTCTAACAGAACTCAACCACCCTATTAAATCATCTTGATTTGAGCTAGGGGTTCCTGTTGTGCTATCCAAAACTCCAGGGCTACTCATCCTAGGTGAGAATGGAGTATTATTCAGTAACCTTCTAAATACAGATTTTGTGGGTGTCGATGTATTTGCATTTCTTCGAAGGTACTCAGGAATCGATCCTTGTTTTCGTGAGTTTGACATGGTCGGTGGGTTGCTCAGCTCAGTAAATGCACTGGAATGCCTATAACTCAATTACGCCTCTTTCACACCAACGATAATCTCAGATTAGAAGTCCTTCAGTTAAAAAAAAACCCCACCTTGCCAGTTACTCCTAGTAGATAAAAGATAAATGCAAAACAAGTAATGTCCACCCCGATGATATAGATACAGTATATCAATAATAAATATCCTAATGTTACCCACAGAGTAAATCTACAATTAACTATTAACGCTTCAGCGGTTGCCGCATATTATGAGGCTGGTGATCTCAGGTACAACTTACCGTATTCATCTCTAAGGGCTAACTACAGCAGATCAGACACGACTTTAAAACATACAGTAGGCTGAATTCTAAATTATTTATGCCTGATATTACGGGCATTGCTCTTTTTAATTGTATTTCATTCATACTTATATTTTGGAATCCTAAAGATGAATGAAAAAATTTTACAAGAGTTTGAGCCGAAGACGACAAAAATTGCATATTTTGATGCGTTTAACGTATTCCAAGACATCAAGCAAGACTTGGTTGGGTCTTTACCGTTAGTAAACCTCCATTGGAACCCTCCAGGTAGACCCTTGCGCTCAATTCCGAGTCTAGAGGTTAATTTAGTAGAAGAATTGAAAGAAACAACCGTTTCACCACCGCATCAAATTTTAGGACTATCTGATGCCCCTTATTTAAAGATCATCTTTGTGAAGTGTGATGACAATGACACGTATAGATCAGTAGTTCGGAAGTTAATTAGAGACTGGCTTAACAAAAATGTTATAGGCTTGAGAGATCCAACTGAATGGTTGATTGTTCATTATATTCCTAGTGGTTCGAAGTCATATTCGGGCAATGCGTTTAGATCTGGTGTGTTTGACAAGATTAAGGCAGATTTCAATTCAGGAGCGAAACGAGATAGATGTATTCAGATCCGTAAAGATGTAAGTTCAGAGATAGAGGGAATGGAGGTTTGGAGTGATACCATGTCTAGAATTAAAGAGGGTGTGTTAGATGCATTTAGCCAGAGGGTTGAATTGTATCAGCAGGAGATTGATAAGCTAGATGCCAAAAGACATATTCTTGGCTGGAACTATGGCACGTTTTTTATCATGAAAGAGGGATTAGCTTTATCATTTGAAAATATAAGTTTATATGAGGATGCTCTTTTCCTATATGATCAATTAGAAACGACTTTTGCTGAAATATTCAGTAAAAAGTCAATAACATTTTTTTCTGAAGTAGGCTTTTCCGGCAGTGATTTGAATACTTGCTCACCTCGTTCGTTGCTGAAATTTGGTGATGATAAATCAATTAGGTTGAAAATTATGTCCAATGAAATATCCTTATTTGATTTTCATTGCTATTTGTTTTCTCGCCAAGCAAACCTGCTTCTATACATTTCAAAATCTTCTTCATCAGTATCTATATCTGGATTGAAACTTGGTGAAATGTTTACTAGGCTTCGATTATTTATTACTGATATGGAGTATTTGCTAAAAACCAACAAGAAAAACCCCTATCTGATTGCTGAATGGACATATAGTGTTGTGACTGAATTCCTCAACGCGACAAATAGTACTACTGATGCCCTCCAGAGTCATGATATCAAAGAATTGTGTGATAGTCGTGGTGAAATGTTAATGTTGTGTAGAAAGTCATTGGAGTCATTGGCTTCTGGATTGTATGGGTGGCAACTTGAAGGTACTTTATCAGATATTACATTATCAACTTCAGAACCGCAATCTCAAGACTATAAAATCCAAACAGCAGCCTTATTGGATTCTCTAAAGAATGAAAACGTTTATTATGACTCCTATAGAAAACTCACTATTGAAATTTTGGATGAATTCAATGCTGCCGGAAGGGGGAGGCTATCGACTAGACTTACTAGTCAGCTTGCCATGTTAGAGTTCCAGCTAAAAGATTACAAAGCAGCAGCTCGCTTGTTAGAACAATTACCGGCAATATATGGAACTCAAGGTTGGGACCTGGCCTCTTCATATTTATTATCTATTTATATCAAATGCCTGCAGCACTTAGACAGGAAGGCAGATTTGTATCTGAATTGCTTAGAGCTGCTCCGCCGAACAAAACACCTGTCTCCTTCAGATATGGATAGACTTCATGATCTAACGGATAATTTGGCATCTCTAATGGAAGTTGACTGTGAACTCAAAGATTGGTTCAGTACGAAGATCGAGCCACATATACAAGCTGAACTTGAGTCTGATGGATTTTACTACGTGAATATTATATTCACTGGTGTCTATAAGCGAGAACTCTCTTTTGACTATTGTACTTTAGTATTGGTCAATGAACATGGAGAGAAGCTCACTCTAAGATGTGATAACCCTGTATTCAGTAGTTCAGGCCAAACAACTCTTCGGTTGGGAACTCATCGGTTTATTCAAGGAACATTCAGAGTTGAAGCTATTAAACTGGTTCGTAAAAAGCAAATACTTAGTCGTTACTTCACTTCTAATGACACCGAACATCAAGAACCTATACTTATAGAGTTTTTCCCGTTTCCCGAAATGCTTCGAGCAGAGCTTCGAGCAACCCCATGTTTTAATCTAAGCTCAAGAAGCCTGGACTTGGTCATATATGCTTCAAATGAACTAACATCTTTGAAGATAAGACTAAAACCATCGGTACCATTCCTTAAGATCAAGGTATCTGAAGGCTCAGTGAGGATTGGCGATGAAGAACTTGAATCTAATTTTTCCAACCCTTCTTTATCAGTAGGACCTGTTCGAAGTAACAGTAAAGTAGTTTTCACCATACCTTTTTTAGCCGATTTTGAAATTGCAACTGCTATTATAAAGGTCACTATGGACTACACAACTACTAAGGGAAGTTACCAATACTCATTTGCTGAAAATATCGACACCAGCCTTGCAATCGATGTAAATGTTCTTGACTTTTTTAAGTCTAACAGACTTTATTCAAAGTTTGCTATCTCGTGCAAGAAAAAAACAGATCCTGTTCGGATTGAAAATGTGGAGCTTCTGGATAGTCCATCATTTAAAGCTAAAAGTCCCAAGAATGTACAGAATTTGATTAGCTTTCCAGGAAATCCGATTTCCTACGCATTTGCAATAGAAAAAATTGCAGAAGCAACCGAGTTAGAGTATCTATGTTTAAAAATTCGTCACCGTTACCTCCGATCAGGTATGTATATTAAATTGCCACTTTAAATGGGTTATATATTTGATTGACTAACTTTAGAATGTAATGGGATCTTATGGGAAATAATACAAAATGAACTTCAAGAAAAGGGGCTTAAAGCATATTCCTACTTTATTAAGCCTAAGCTCAGCATTCTACAAATTGATATATGGAAATATGGAACAACGGGCCAGATTGCTATACAGCCAGAAAGTATGAAAAAGCTTGTCAACATACCCCAGTTGGACAATTTATTAAAGTCAGACAAAGATCGATTAGTACAAGTCCTAGTAAACCTTCCCCTTGATAAAAAGCATGATTATGATCTAACTGACAGCTTTGAGCTGACTTTACCGGTTGCTATACCAGAGGTCAACATAATTCATGAAGTAGAGTTGGAGCTACCTAATTTTGATAATTTTGTCATTGGAAATGTGATCAATGCGTCTCTGTATATTACATGTCATCAACATTGGTCGCTTACTAAACTACCCAAAGATATACAATTTGTTTACGATATTTTAATGCCTCATGATACATGGGCGTTGACTGGCAATCGTAAAGCGTTGTTTAAGCTAGACAGCAGTGACAAAATCGTGAAGGTACCACCTATAGAAGTTGCATTGGTACCATTAAGAGCTGGTAAACTGCCATTTCCAAAAGTGGAGATTTCTGTAGTAGGCGGTGCAGATGAGTTGAAAATGGAACTAGATTATAGAAATGGTTCTGAAACTGTTCTGGTAGTACCGGAGGAAGATCGATTAACAGTTGTCTTCTGACTTACTCAAGTCATCGTTCATCATATTTTCTATTATGTATTAGTTATCATAGTTTAAGATGGCAGCAAATAAATGATTTGCATCCGGAGTTGTAGCGGTAACTGTTGGGGCTAGTTTTAAAGAGTTCAAGTATTTGGCAGTTGTGGGGCCAATAGCTGCTATCTTCCATGGTTTTGCTTGCTTTTTTAGTATTTCGACAATTTTATCAGCCCCTGCAGGAGAAAAAAATACTATCCATATCATGTCAAAATTATTTTGTGATAACGTATCCTTGACTAGTAAAGTGAAATTATCAGCTATGCTTTCAAGTTCACCAGTTTTGTAGACTACTAGTTCGTTAAGTGAGCAAGTGGATTCCTGTCTGATTCTCCTAGGGATAATATCACGTCGTGTCTCCCCCGTAAAAAACACAATATTATTCCAACCTCTAATATCACTTAATATAATATCTGAAAGCTTGTCACCATTACCAGCCTCGATACCGCCTCTAACATCTGTGTACCCGGCATCTTTCAGAATCTTGGCAGTAGCGGGGCCAACTGTAAAAGCTGGCTTACCTAATAAGATTTTTCTATGCTCCTCTTCATAAAGTTAGAAAAATCATAAACAAGATATGAATTACCTAACAGCACTTACCCGATAACTCTTGTATAAGCGAATTGACAGCTTCAACAGCCCTCTGTGATGTGATAATTAGAGCATCTGCCGTCTCGAACTCACTGGACTGTAGGTATTGTAACAACCCTGGAAGATCCACAAATGTATGATCTAGTAATGGAAAAAATGTATACTTTAAATTTTTACTTATACAATAATCTTGATAGGCATCTTTTGGAGTAGTCCTGTTTTTTAACAATACAATAGTCATGTTCCTGGATCGCTGTTGGCAAGAAAAGTTGGATCATGCCGCACTGCTAGGTTTTGATCTGCGATAAGTTAACTTTAACTTACAGGAAGTTCTAATGTACCGTTATAGATGCTTTTATACCCTAGTCTAAAAAGTCAAAAAGAAACTTTGAGTTTTATTATTTATACATACTGATAACATATCTATATGATACTTGACGAGTTCTATAAGTATCACCAGTAACTTCGTTAGTGTCTTATTGATCGATTTATCAATTGAGGGTATGGTAGAACGGCTGAAAATTTCAGCTACTGTAATCAATGCAGGTTACATATGGAAATATTTTAGTTTTTTCTTTTTTATTGTCATCGCCTGTTATACGTCAAACTTGCAAAATGACTACTCCAAAGAAATATATCGACCTTCTTGAGTGGATGGTTGACAATAAATTTGAATTTAGTAAACAATTAAGGGTATATGAATCACCTTTAGGTGGGTATGGTGTGTTTGCAGCTAAGGATATTAAGGCCGATACAGTAATATTGCGAATCCCCAAGTCATGTGTTCTAAGTCCAGCAAACTGTGGAATCACCAATTTATTATATGAGGCAGAAATAGATGGTATGGTAGGTTTAGTTGTGTCATATATGTTTGAGAAAAGTCAAGGTGAGAATTCTCCATGGTATACATTCTTTGGTACAATAGATGATCTAGAAGGGAAACCTTCTGCCCTGCCAAGGTTTTGGCCACAGGCAGACATAAAGTTGTTGAAGGGCACAGAGATCGAAGCTATGGGAGGATTAGAAGAAGAAGAGGTTATTGAAACTTACCAAAAAACTGTTGCTCCGTTTATTGAGGAGAATAAATCCCTGTTTAGCGCTCGATACTATACCTATGAAGGATACAAAACTGCATTATTAGAGGTATGCTCCAGAGCATTTGAAGTAGATAATTATAGAGGACTCAGTTTAGTCCCTGGTGCATGTTTATTCAACCACAGTGACACTGAACATGTTCATTTTGAGAGTCAGGGTGAAGTGTGTGAACAATGTGGAGCGGATGAGTTTTGTGAGCATATCGCATTCCAAGAGATTGAGAAGGCCAAGGCAGCTCAACAAGCAGAGTTTGAAAATGAAGTTCAGGCAGATGAGTTAATTGAGCCTAATGATGACGATGAAGATAATGAGTACGAAGATGTTGCTAGTGATCATGAAGTGGATGATGTGGATGATTTAGAAATAAATGATGAGGAAACAAATGAAGAAACCATTGAACTAAATAGAGACACAACAAGCAATCATGCTAGCGAAGAAGATGAGGAAGATGACAATGACTCTGACGATGACACATGCGAGATTGTTACAATCCGAAAAGCTCGAAAGGGTCAGGAGATATTCAACAGCTATGGAGATTACAGTAACGGAGTGCTACTCTCTAGATACGGATTTGCCATTTGGGACAATCAACATGAAACGGTCAATATAGCATCTGAAGTGGTTAAATATGCTAAAGAGCATGATCTAAAATCACGAATTAGTTGGTGGTCCAAACACTACTATCAATGTATATTTGATATTTCTCCAGGAGACTATGAGCAACTTGCTGAGGAGTCGGAAGAGGAATTGCCTCCACACCCCGAAAGCTTAACATGGAAAGATACTATGGAGATTTTGTCTTCAGGTCAGCCAAGTCCTGGTATCATTCTATTGACCAATCTTCTATCATTGTCTCCTAAAAAGTTTGCATTACTTCAAACACAAGCAAAGAGAGGTAAATATACCGCATTGCCCGACGGGGTCCTAGGAGTCCGAATCATGAACACTCTTCTTAATCGAAGATTGACAAGATATAATGATGGAAATCTTTCTAGTGAAGATTACCATAAATTGTCTGCTGATAATTCTCTGCATCCCAATACGCGAACTGCTTTTACAGTCCTTGGTACCGAAAAATTGGTATTGGAACGATGTCTAAAGAACATTCACTAAATATATATATATATAAATGCAATATGGTAATAAAAATTAATAGCCACTTGATCCGGATTGCTTTTGCAGCTGGTGTTGACGCTCAAGTTCCCTTTCTCTACGCCGTCTCTTTTTTGCTTCGAAATCATGCCATTCACCAATATGGGTCAAGTCTAGCTGCTGTGGAGCAGGTTCTTCACCAAAGTATTGATGCGATAAAGCTTGTACACATGAAATTCTACTATCTGGATTCAATTTTAATAAGTCTTCTGCTAAATCGAGTCCAGCCGGTGTCATTCCAATGGAGTGGAACCTTTGTCGAAAGACATTTGGCTTGACAACACTCGAATACAACATCTGATACCACGGCAATGTATGAACCTTTGGCCATGAATCAACAGTGGGTGTACCCATTGTGTCATAAATAACTGATAATTGAGCAATATCATCTTGGCCCTGAAAAATGGCCCTTCTATTATATAGTTCCACAAGTAGACACCCAATTCCCCATACATCTACCCCAGTTGAGTACATAGTTGCACCCAAAAGCAATTCTGGAGGTCTATACCATAAAGTTATAACTCTATTAGTATAATGGGCCATTTTGTTTGAAAGGTCGATTTTTCGAGCTAAGCCAAAATCTGCCAACTTGATGGTGCCCTTCTTATCCACTAGGATATTGGATCCTTTGATATCTCTATGTAATATCCCTTTATGATGTAAATAAGCCAGTCCTTCTAACATTTGCTTAAATAAATATTTTAAATTTCCATGGGTCAGAGTTAATTCTGGGTGATAAAGCAACCCTGCTAAATCATGGTCCATATATTCAAACACCATGTAAATATTTCCCTCTTCAATCATCATCTCCTGTAAACTTACAATATTTACATGCCGTAATGATTGTAGAAGCTTGATTTCTCTAATTGCTGTAATGGGCATACCATCTCTTTCTGATTCCATTCGTAGCCTCTTTAGAGCCACAACTATATTCGTATCTTTATTCCGAGATTTATACACTTTACCATACGTACCTTCTCCAACCTGTGCCTCTCTCTCAAAAACAGACGAGTCTCGGATTGTTATAGGTTGTTTGACTACTGGAGGAGGTAAAGGGGGTGGTGGTGTAGACATTGGTGTAGGTGCTTTTGGAGCTGGGCTATGTATGCCAGGTAGTTCGGCAAGTCCGTTGCCAACTTGATCTCGTTCATCCTTATTCTTATTCTTATTATTCTTAGAATCAAATCTAGTAGATAGATCAATCGTAGGTCGGTTATTGAGTTGTTTTCCTTTATCTCCTTTAACATATCTTCCTGGGTGCCTAGGTAAGTTAGGACTGCGGGTGTTGAACTTGGAAGGATTTCTGGGAATGTCTGGTTTTGTACTCGTCGAATTATTCGATGATCCGTTGGGCTTCAAAGGGATTTGAATCTTATTTCGTTCCAAAGGCAAATCTTTTTCTCTTGAAGCACCTTCTCCTAATTTACTAGCACTACCACTTGCTATTTGAAACTGGCTTCTATTAACAAATCTCTCCTTTCCTCTAGCTCTTTTACTTGCATTGCTGTTAGAGCCTAGTTCACTTTTATGGCTAAATATATTATTTGGTTGGTGGTTATTTTCTTTTCTATTTTCTGGATCATTTGCACCCAAACTTGTTCTCATGCTGCTTTCAGGTAAACCAGTATTTTGATCTCGGGGAGGAGACGTAGATCTTGACCGTTTAGGGGGGCGAGAAGTTCCATTTTCTTCTGTTAAGCTAGTTAGTTTTCAAGTCTCAATAAAATATTTGCTACTTAACTTACCAGAAGCGCTAGAGTTTCTTCGTCGTCCTTTAGAACGTCGGCTGCGTCTCTTCCAACCAGCTGACTTTGAATTTGGCGGATTCATCAAGGTACAATTATCAAGCTGATCCGAGTTTTGTCTGGCTTATATACTTTTATTTTTTATTTCAGATTGGCCGATTTCTTTCGAAATCCTTGTATAGTAAGTGCAAAACGGAAATCAATAAATCATTGACTGATATATTTTATGTCAACAATTACTGAACTCCCATAAAACTATTTACGATAGTTGTATTAACATATCCTTTTCGACATGAAGGTTTAGTCCGGGTAAATCAGTAAAGAATCAACGTGATTACAAAAGTACTGTGTGCACCTAAAATTCTTCCAATAGCATGAAGCTAACAAATATATATATATATATATACATATATGTAGGTAGGTAGGTGTCTATTAAATACCAGTTTGAAGGATAAATGATATAGTTCTCAAAGTTCAGCCGATTTATCAGCTTTTCTGTTTTTGTATTCAAAGATTATGTTCATCCAATTCGTATATACCGCTGCATCTCCAGATGGAACTTCAGATATTAGGGATGAAATCCTATCTAAGCCGCGGGTGCGGCGTGGTGATTGATTACAACGTTATCGCTTAATATTGTTTTCATTTGTCAGAAATCACTACATACAGTTTGCCATTTAAAAATGTCTGCTATTTTGAGATTCAATACGCTTGTAAGTTTATCAGGTACTAGAAATTATGTTGAAATTGAAACTAATATATTATAGTTTAGAGCTGCTAGAACTTCTCCTAGACCTTTTGCTGCTAACTTACTAGCAAAGAGATTTTTATCTGATGATACTAGAAAAGCTATTGATTCTGCGGTTGCTTCTGCTCCAGTTGTTTTATTTATGAAAGGAACCCCAGAGGCTCCAGCTTGTGGTTTTTCTAGAGCTACTATTCAAATCCTAGGCTACCAAGGTGTTGATCCTGCTAAATTTGCTGCATACAACGTCCTTGAAGACCCAGAACTTCGTCAAGGTATCAAGGAATATAGTAACTGGCCAACTATCCCCCAATTATATATTAAGAAAGAATTCATTGGTGGTCATGATATTTTGGTCTCTATGTCTGAGTCGGGTGAATTGACGGAAATGCTTGAGAAGGAGGGTGTCTTAGTCCCTGAAGATGAAGAGTAATTTGTTCAATGATTACTAAGGGTTAGTCGTTCAGACCGTTCTTGTACATATATATAATAAATAAATCTTTTTTTAAATTGCTGTTTTTCTCTATATGTAAACCACAACTGCTTAATAAATTAAATGCTAGATTAGAGGACTGTATTTAGTTCTTCAAGACCCAGGTTCGAGATCCTATTTCGTATGCTAGTTTCCCATCAACTATCGTTTGGCGCCTATTACTAAATTCCAATCCAAAATGAGAGCTCCATAATTTTTCCATATCACCTTGTACCTTCGAATTTTTTGCTTCTGACTGTTTGTGATGATTGACTACCAGTTTAGTATTAGACTTTTCCTGGCTTGACTCTACCTCTTGAGAAGATCTACTATTGGCAGGGGTGTCACTAGACTGAACCTCTTCGGTTAATGACCTTTTCAAAGGGGTTTCGGCAATAAATTGGGTACTTCTATCAAATGGGGCAACATTGTCATTACCATTACTAATACCCCTTCTTCGATGAGCAGAAAAAGGACTTGAAGAAATATCTGTCTCTTGAGAACTTCCTGGAATAACTGTATCATGTACGGATTTTTTGACCACTTCTTCAGGGCTTGATGCTATAACAGTATGTTGACTATTCTGCTGTCCTTGGCTATTCTGTGAGCTATCATTTGTTGAACCTTGAGATGTAATAAAGCCATCAGCTAACAACTTAACCTGATTATTAATCGGGCTATCCGAAATGACTATTTGACTAAGATTTACCCAATCCACTTCATTCGATGCATCAGAACTTTTAGGGATCTGTAGGTCATCACCCACGATTTTAGATTCTCCGGATGTAACACTAGTAAGCGATTTATAATTGGGTTGGACAGGGCTGGTATCTTCTGGCAATGGCTCTAATTGTAACAGTAAATTATCTGGACTTGCTTGCACCTGATTCACGGCCTTCTTCTCATTTAAAACATCACCCGATGGAATAATTTTGGGCTCTTTTTGTTCTGCAAAAATTGAATCGTGATTTATAGCGGTTTCTGTAATAGTATGGTCAATTTTAGACAGGGGATTCTTTTCAAATAGCATCAGAGTCTCATCATCGGTCATATCATGTTGGATTTCCTTAGATGTATATTCGTTGGTTAACACAATTCTTTCTGTATTGCTTGACTTTATATTTATTAAATCTGCTGATTTCTTCGTCTGTTGATTAAGATTGTTGTCGTTATTAGTAAGTTCATTTGTAGTATAAATTATCTTGGTACTCGAAAGCTCTACAGGTTCTCTGCTGCTTGTTTCAGTGCTATTTGGTTCCGATAAATTGGCAGAGATGTTGCCCGTTTTACTTGCATTTTCAGTGCTTGTTTTCTGGGGTTTGGAATTAAGTTTCTCAAGAATATTGCTAGTTGCATCTTTTTGTAAAGCAGGTATCAGCTGGTAATGGTTCGGTAGATCATCAAAGGTGTCAGCATTGGTTGACTCTGTGTCTCCTTCAGACTTTTTGTCAACCGGTGGATTACATGCGGTATGCGCAGGTACAGCCTCTGTGTTACTTTCTGATGAATGTGAAACTATTCTGTCTCCTGCTGTAATAGGTGCGGGCCCAGCACTATTATAGTCGGTTAGAACCAAAGGGGCTTTCGAAGCAGAATCACCATCATATAGCTTTTTCAAATCATCAGGAACAGCAGAATGCTTTCTAGCCTGTGATTCTACTTTCTGAAAAGTTGGTTTCGTAATAAGCGTGTTGACATCTTTATAAGCTGGTCCATCCGGTACAAAGGAATCTGCTGCTAACCTACTTACTCGAGATTCAACTTTCTTAAAAACTGGCTTAGTAGGGAGCCGACTGGTATCGCTATAATCAATCTTGTCCAGTACCGATACAGCAGGGTTTGCTGCTGATCTACTAACTCGGGGTTCTACTTTCTCCAAAACTGACTTCGCAGGGAGGTGACCGTTATCAGCTGTTCTATCTGGTACAGAATAATTTGTTACATCCCTACTCGCTTGTGATTCTATTTTCTTAATATCTGGCTTCGCAGTTAGTTGGCCGGTATCTTTGTCAACTATTCTATCTGGTACCTTTTTCCTTATATTCCCAGTGTTGGAGTTTTGATGCGGATACCTTGTGCCACCTATGGGATTACTGATATTTATCAATTTGCTGGAATCAACACTATTCTTGAACAATGGTCTGTTAGTATCTTTTGGTACAAACTTTGTGTTGACAGTCGAACGGACTGGGGGCCCAACAGTGATATGAGCACGAGACACAGGCATCCTTCCAGGCAAATTTAAAGAGGTGGAGATGGGATTTCTCTGTAAGGTAGTAAGTCCACTTCTGTTAGAATAAGACTCATTGCGTAAACAATTGTCTACATTTTCATGCCTTGTTTGAAGTGGTCGTTGAGTAGTCGGGCTATCAGGGGGCAATGAAGAATCTCTTCTTCGTTTCAAATCAGATTGGTTTGCCAATTTTGCAAGTTCCCATAAGTCCAGCTTTCGTTTCGACATATTAATATATTCCTTTGAATGCTTTAGTTAGTGTTTTATAACATTTTAAAATCTTGTCAAACCCTCAGTTAATGAAACTATAAAGTCAAGATGAGATCAACTAGATTAATATAATCCATAGCCATTGGCAATATACTATTATATTCGGCTTGCAATCAATATAAGAAAACATCATATATTGATGGAACACACCGTCATATACTGCTCCATTGATGGATCTCCGAAGATTCTTAACAACTGTTACTTCCATGTTCTCAAGTATATTGGAACCCTGGATTAAACAAGTAATCATATAAATATTCCCCATAATGTGAGGACCCTTTTTGACATATCAATTCTGCGAAATTTCTAAAGTACCAAATATTTGGAACATTAGCCATTAGAATTGTGCTGGCATGATCCATAATGATTCTCATCGTTCAGACCTTTTACCAAAAATGAACATCATAGGGTGGTCTTACATACAATTAAGAATGTAAGAACGAAATCAAAAAAAAAAAAAAAAAAAAAAAGTCAAAAGAACTTACAGCTTATAATCAAACTACGAAATATTCATGATAGTGTCAACAGCCTCTATCCAATTCTGTATTTTTTAATCAATAGCTCAACGCGATGAGGAATTATATGTAACTGCGTAATTACCGCGAATGTTATGCCGCACCTTAAGCTGTGCAGCATTTCTGTTATCCGAAGCGAGGTTTTCCACTGTAAAAGATGCCTGTTTAAATTCATGCAGAAACGGTAGAAGGCTATAAAATAGTAATGTGTTATCGGAAAATATGTGTAATGTGTAAGGACAATATATTATCATATTGTAATTG
This sequence comes from Sugiyamaella mastotermitis, assembly GCA_030572735.1. NCBI lineage: Eukaryota > Fungi > Ascomycota > Dipodascomycetes > Dipodascales > Trichomonascaceae > Sugiyamaella > Sugiyamaella mastotermitis. The sequence goes on from JAJMBN010000017.1 coordinate 21,001, forward strand.
AATAAATATTCATTGAATCAAGGTTATAGATATTTATTCAATCAAGGTTATAAATACTTAGCTCATTCATTCATTTTAAGAAGCTTAAAACCTCACTGTGAAGGAATGCCGGTTTTTCACTAGGATTCTAAAAGTGGCGCTTAAACATAAACAAAGTATTACAATGATCTGTCAAATGCCATTTATACTGGTCATTTACTATAGATATACCAATTTAATTGAAATCCCATTATTAACTAAAAATTAAATATAATAGCAGTAATATTGTAGAGTGGAATAAACTTAAATCTGACCATAAACTAACCCAGAAGCATCATATATATATAGATAAGAAAATAATAGAGAGTCTATCGACGTCTCTCAAAATAATCTGAAGTTCCCATAAAAGCAACACTTGTATCAAACACCCATTCTCCAACGTCGAGATATCTTTCGACAAAAGACTTGGTATCTTTATTTTCAATATCTCTAGTCTTGACAGTCAATCCAGTTGATCTCTTTACACCAGCCATGAAGGCGGAAACCAGTACTAGATCAAAAGAAATGTGAAATAATCTACCTAACTAGTGTTATCAAAAAGAGATTGTTAGTTATATGTTTCATCTAATTAAATGCTTTTTAAGGAGCTAAATTACTTACAGTGCCCATATCTTAAAACTTTAATTTGGACGAAATATAGTATGACCAATTTTCTGGCAAAGCTTTAGATATATTTTGACAACCGTAAATTCAAAGTAAACTTGACGGGATCAATGTCTTATTGTTGTCAATGAAAATATCAATGGGAGGAAAAGATAAACATAAGAGAAACTTAAAGGGCATTAATCTATTGAAAATACTACCTAACCTCAACTTTGTGGAGATCATTACGGTTACGGCAGATAAGTCCTGAGGATGTTGTCATTCATCAACCTGCTACAAGAAAAACAAATCAATAATCACAAATATCTCATTACTTTTACTAGAATTATAAAGTTTACATAAAACTATTAAATAATCTTTTGTATTAGATTAATGTGTCAAAAAAAGACTCCCCAGCTACTGTTGTGCTTGAAAAACTATATATAGTTAATTTAATAATGTTAAAAGTTAAGTTAACCAGTTACTGTAATCTCTGCCTTGCGCTCTATAACATTGATAGATCATGTACGGCTTGTCACGTGGTTCTGAAATATTGAGCGCTAGTTCTCTCGATATTCACTGATACATTCTTCTTACTGACATTCTACCACTGGTCCACCGGAATTAAAATATGTCATCTTCAGCGGTTCCTTTTAATAATCAAACAGTTCTTTCGTTTAGGCCTGCAAAGTCATTCAAATTCCATCAACATGGTGCTCAGATCACGTCAATTGATTTTGATGATACGGGTTTATATTGCTTAACGGCCGGACAAGATGAATCTATCCAGTTGTACGACTGCCGTGTTGGAAAACATAATAAGACTATTTACAGTAAAAAATATGGTGCAAATGTGGCTAGGTTTACTCATAATTCAACTAATTGTATCTATTCGTCTACAAAAGAAGACGATACTGTTCGTTATTTATCACTACACGATAATCACTATATTAGGTATTTCAAGGGCCATAAAGACAGGGTTACAGGCTTGGAAGTATCACCTGTTGATGATCTTGTACTTTCGTCGTCTTTAGACCATTCTATACGATTATGGGATCTACGGTCTCCAAATTGCCAAGGCATGTTAAATATACCTGCCCCCAGCTTAATCGCTTTTGATGCATCAGCTACTGTTTTCGGTGTTGCATCACAATCTGTCAATATTATCAGTCTATATGATGTTAAATCCTATGAAAAACGTCCATTTTTATCATTTGCACTTGATGAGTCATGGGTTACAAGGGATAGTAAAGGATCATCAGCTAAGTGGGTTAAAATAGAATTTTCAAACTCCGGTGATTACTTGTTACTTACCACTGATGGAGATGCGCATTATTTATTTGATGCCTATCAAGGTTCACTCAAAGCTACACTGAGGGGTCATACTCCTTTACAGCCTCGAGCATCTAGACCATGTCATACTTGTTTTTCAGTAGATGGAAAGTATGTCTACGGAGGTTCTGGTGATCAAAAAATATATGTGTGGGAAATTACTAAAAGTGGTGGAAACTTACTTCCAATTGGTTCTTTAGACTCTACTAGCCATGAACCAGATATCGTCACATTTAGCCCGAAGACTATGCTTTTAGCCAGTGCTAGCCAAGAATTAATGTTATGGCTACCTGAGTCGGATTAGGCGTCGTCTCTATGTAACTGAGAGATATCAGGATAGTCTATCTCAGCATTTTCTTCGGCCCATTCTGTCCAATTTTTAAGGAATTTGCTCCCAGTGGAGACTGTTTCTATATCTCCAATAATGCATAAATGGCGACGAGGTCTAGTGATTGCAACATTGATTCTTCTTTCTTCTGATAAGAAACCCACATCTCGATCATCGTTGCTCCTTACTAAAGAAATGATGATTGCTTCTTTTTCACGTCCCTGAAATCCATCTACTGTTGAAATTTCAATATCTGGCTCTTCGTTACTTAATATGCTCTTAAGAAGAGTGACTTGTCCGTTGTATGGGGAGATAATCCCTATATCAGAAGCTTTTACCCCTAAGGATAACAGTTTCTTTGTATATTTTTTGGTAAGATATGCCTCGTTCTCGTTAGACCTACTTAGATCTTGGCTCACTATAATACTTGTATTTTTAGATTTATCATTAGACTCAGGCCCCAATTCAAAGTAATCGCCTCCTTGAGTATCTAGCCAGATAACTTCACATTTAGTAGTATCCGTATCTTCAACACCAGTTAAGTCTGCTAGTGTCCTATATTTGACTGAATCTCCAGCCACTAACTTTCCTTCATACAATTCATTAGAGGGAAATTGCATAATCTTTTCATTCATTCTGTACTGTATAGATAGCAGCTTCTTGATTTTATTACCGTGTATTTTAACAAGTCGATCGAAAATGGTGGTCTCAAGGCTCTTTTTATATTTAGCGTCTTTGGTTTTAACGGTGGGGGGTAATTGCAAATTATCTCCTGCTATGATAAGACGTTTAGAACCTTTGCAGGTCATCAATGGGATCCAGCATGATGATTCTAAAGATTGAGATACTTCATCAATAATAATTGTATCAAATAATGGGCGGCCTTCTCCAAGTTGTGCAATAGCATTTCTAATACTATATGATCCAGATCCATGTAAAGTTGATACTACAACGCGAGCACTTAGAATCAAGCCGCTTAGAACCGTTTTTTCACGAACTCGATACTCTTTGCGTAATTCCTTCACTTCACTGTAAATCGCTTTGCGCTCTCTACCCGATCTCGTCTTTGATACCTTCGCCAAATTCTGGTCAATTTCTTGCCGAATATCTCTAATAATTTGACCTTGGTCGCTGGTTTTCGAAACTATGTCTAAGGAGTGAATCAAGTTGTTTTGAAGCAGTCTCGCAGGATGTCCAACTCTTAATAATTGATCACCTTTCATATATGCGTGAAGTCTTTCTAAAACATTGTCGACAGATATATTAGAAGGACCACAAACAAGCACTCTCTCTCCCTTGGAAACTAGCTGCCTAATGATCTCAATAAGCGTGTAAGTTTTTCCTGTACCTGGTGGGCCATGTATTATAGATAGTTCACTGGCTAATGCAAATTTAACTGCATCTTTTTGGGGTTCATTTAAAGTACTATCCATAAATGTTCCATTGTGGAGTAGATCTCCATTACTTTCAAATGCTGTTGGTTCTGTCTCTCCAAGTACAACTTGTTGTAGAGCTGTCAAGTTTGTAGTATTCTTCAAGTCTTGTAAAGAAAATTGGATTCGCTTATAAGTAGCTGGGTTTGAAAGTTGAACTATCCACAATCTACCTGATAAAGAATCGGCTTTAGATTCGAATTTTTCATCCACCGCAACAGAGATTCCTTTATCTGTAGCTTTCAGCACTACCGCTTCAACATATTCTTGTTCCTCCGCCTCCTTGCCAGATTTTATCTTAGTTTGTTGCTTCTCCACTTTTACATTATCGCCAACTCTTATGCTCCCAGTATCTATCAATTCCTTATTGCCATGTAATGCTGGGTCTAGTTCCAACTCTAATATTGTCTTACCACCTAGACCGGTTCTGAGAGATCCTATTATGAGATCAGTGACCGCTAGGCCCTTCTGCTGTAATTTCTTAGGTGATAATGATTTAAGAAGAGATGCCGTTTCCTCTATATCTACCTTTTGCTCTACAGAGAGGCTCTGTAATAGCGAGTCAGCAAGTTTTTGGTTCATCACAAACAGCTCACAAATATTTTAGAACTTAGATAATCTACAGTTGAATAACCTTATCCCGTTCATCCCAACGCGGTAGCCGTACCATTTCCGCTTACTTGCGCCAGCAACGCGGATATATAGTATTCATTTAAGTTAACTTACAGTTATTCAGTTTGCCAATAATATAAAAAAAAGTTACATATACATTAGGGATAGATAGGAGAGTACAACGTTATATCTGATACCTTCTACAATAGTGACAATAGTGAATCATATGCTTAATATTAAGACTAAATTAAAAATGGCTTCATTTTTCTTTTTATTTGCTAATACTAGGCTAGACTTGCTTCAATTCATAATTAACGCAGAAGTTGTATTTGCAATACAACCATACGTAGCCTAATTTATAACACTCATTTATGTGTAGGTGAGTTCAGATTCTTGCGTATATTTAAGAAATCACAGACTACATACTATATATTAAGGAATTATGGTAAAGTGACCCCTTTTCTTATCAATTTCATGCCTGTTTCATGTTGACCTGATCTTTCTTTGCATATGTGGATTCCACATTGTGGAAATATGTGAGGCTCAATGTAGGAGAGACATATTATTTAGTGTGTGCATTTCAGAGTCTGATATTGAAACAATAAAGTAGAGATAAGTGGATCTTATTTACATGGAAAGAATGTAACTAAATATTTGTTTCTATAAACTTATGAAACTATAGGTTTCATATTTTATTATAAATAAGCTATGTCTGTATGAATTAATAAATTAAGCTAAATATTAGTTTCACCTATTAACAGGTAATTTCATCAAAGTTGTGATGTCTCCTAAAGAGAACCCTAATAAACAACAGCATAAATGTCAGCCTCACCCTTGAAATTTATTTCAGCCGTGCTAGAAATGAATAATTAATTTGCAGTAACACAATTAAATGTTTTTTGGAGAAGAATATTACTGCTACAAATTATTTTTACCTGGATTATGTCGAAGAGGAAGAGAGATAGTGACCCCATAGATAGTGGTCTTGTTGACAAGCTCGGAGATTTACTCTCTGACCTAGAATCAGAATCACCTACTGGTCGTGAGGTTGAAAATCTGGCTTCTTTCTTGGTGAAATACTTGTCTCAGGTGATACAGGCATGGTCTTATTATTCGCAGACCAACGATCACTCTAGTTTGCTCTCTACTACCATTAAATTAAATAAGCTTCTGAAGGTCTGTGGTGATCATAAACCACTATATAAGCTAGGGGCTAGCCTGATTAGAGAAATCTTGGAGCATCATTTGAAGATCGTTTATCGGGGCTTGTTTGCTGCTAGACTTTCTATTACTGTTCCCACTCTTCAAATTCTCAACACCGTCGTCAGTTTTAACAAAGGAGCCTATGTAGGTGATTTTTTTTCTTCGTTCGACTTGTCTCTCAAGGCAATTCCAAAGCTGTTAGCAATAAAAGAGGGATCTGAAAATGACCAAAATGCACTAAGGACCGAGTTTCTTCGGTTTTACCTTAATTTCATTCAGAACTCTTCTTCCATAGTACGAAAGGATCTTATTTCGCAAAAGAAAATTATTTCGGGTTGGATAAAACGAATTCCTGCCGATCCTGAAGACTTGATTTTGGTTACTTTGGACACATTTGCTAAATGCATTCTTAAAGAGCCTTCATTCACTAAATCTACTAAAATCAGTTTCTTTAACGACTGGGTTGTGGGTCACTTAGTGAAATTATTTTCACTCCATGGGTCAATTCCTGAAAAGACGGCTGAGTTCTTAAATTTGCTGTGTACAAACTCTGTTCAAGGTATTAAATTTACTGATAATGGCTGGTACCCCCCTGAACAAGGAGACAGCGATAATAAGTTCAAAGCTTCTACAACTCCTGCTATAAACAACAGGTTGGTATTATCAATTTTGAAGATCTTAAGACCATGGGAGGATATCACCCAGCAGAAGCTGGCTATTGAAATCCTCAATTCAAGCCCTGAGTTGATTGCTCCATATATGAGTGGTTTAGCTGATAGCATCTCATTCAACCCCAAGCTTTCCTCGTTCTGGATAGCATATGCAACATTCATTTCAAAAGTCATCCAGGCTCCGATTCCTCCTATGAAGTCGTTACAGCCACCACCAGTTGCTGTCACGTTAGAAAATATAATGCCTTCAGCTGCTTCAAAGCCTGCCTTGGTAAAGTCCTTAGTACATGAATCGCCATTAGTGAGATATCTTGCCATTCAAGTTATTATTCTTTCATTAAGAAAATATTCTCAAGTGTATGAAATTTATAAAACCAAGGGATGGGATATTACCGAATTGTCTGATCTAGTTATGAGCCGTATCCCTGATATACAGTCATTCATCACTGTTCATGGAAAGCCAGGTAGCGGTGCATTATTAAATATTTCTGTATCTATTGTCCTAGTACTCTATGCACAATCATTCCCCGACTCATTGACAGGCTTCATAATCCCTTCGGGTCTGGTTTCTAACTGGCAAAAGAGTTCTGACATAGACGGTAAAGACCTGGTACAGATACACACTTCTCTAGAGCTCCAAATGTTAGCTGGAGCCATTGGAAAATGGTGGAACAAACTACCTAGCCATCACTTTTCTACTTTTACATCTTTACTTCAGTTGGCAGTAAAACAACCTACCTTTGCTACTCAGGTTATCAGGTTGATTAATACATTAACACAGTCGACTATGCTCTTTCAACATGAATCTTTTACTTCAGTTGTTGAACCACTTATTTATTCTCTTCAGAATACTGTTCCTTCTATTTCGCAAGCAACACAAGAAAGTCTCTGGAACTTAATTGAAGAGTCTGTAGCTCGATGCATGAGATCACCATATAAGTATGTTGATCGTTTTTCAAAATATATTGAAGATGATAGCCAAGTTTTCAGCCCTGTTCTTGTCACTCTAGTTGAACAACTCAGTTTTATTAAAGATACAGAAGAGCGTAGAGACGTTGAAAAATGGCTCACAAGGTTGATACGAGACTGCTGCATTTGTGGAGAAAGTTGGAAGGTTGCTTTAGGGTTATACAAAGAATTCAACTTAAATGCCTTCCCATCTTTATTAGATTTAAATTCATATTTATCCTGGACCCAGGTTATAGAACCTGACAACTTTTTTGATTTTATAATTTCCTCTACAACTGATGAAATCTTGAAACGAAAAGACTTATTGGGACGAGTTAATTCCCGTCTGGATTTACAAGTTGTTAAGCAAAGAATCTTGCTGGATAGTTCAGTTGGTAAACATCTGCTTGATTTAATACCGCAAAATCTTTACAGTGATACTCAAATCCCGTTATTTTATTCTAATTTACTTGATAGCAATGTCGGAAGTATCTATCTGGATTGGTTGAAATCTATTTCTGAAGAAGGTTATAATCCCACAATTTCAAAATCAGTAATTGGATTGAATCGAGATGATATTATCTTACATGGCTTATGGCTTTTTAATGAGTCTGAGACCCTAAAATTACTTGCAAGATCATCTGTAGAATTGAAATGCAAGGTTCTTGACAAGCTTTCTCACTTAGGAACAAAACTTGGCTTTCAGGAAATTGTAGGGCTAGTTGATCTTTCCCATAATGATATGGATAAGAGCTTGTCTTTATATTTGGAGAAAGTATCCCTGGATTTGGAAGAAAGCGAATGGAACCAGTTATTCGATATGTTGGCAAGCAGAAACAGAATGCATGTCCTTAAAAGTTTCATCAAGACTAGTAAGGGAGTCATATCATCACTTGGTGAATTAAATGTTTTATTGCAATATTTGGATGAAGATTCTTTGCTTGAAGTTGTGGATGCACTTATATCAACAGATCAATGGAATGATGCTATTGTGCTTGAGAAGGCTCTTGAAACAGCAACTCATCATCTTTCGTCTGAGCACAATATTGCTACCTCGCTAGCGATTCTCTCAAGATCAGTAAATAATTTAAGTGCCTCCCAGGTTAATGCTTTATTAGCATTTCTAGAAAAATCAACTGACAAAGCAATCATTTCTAGTGACACCGTGTCCGCTGCTGGAAAGCTTACTAGAAATGCAGAATTGAAGGCAAGTGTACAGTTGCGTCAATGGTATCAAAAGTGTATTCTATGGCTCACTAAGAGATTATCTGAAGATACCACTATTTCATCAACTCTTCAAAACTTTATTGAATCATTGAGTAAGTATTTGGATTCCGTTTCTCGTTATTTTTATGTTGTGTTACTAACAAATAGGCATGTCAATAGAAGTAGATGACATTGATATTTGGTCAATGTCCAATTCCAGGGTATTGAACTCACTAATTGAAAGTGGTGTTACTAAATGGATTAACAATGAAAGCATTTTGAGTCTATTAGCAACAGTAATTTATCGTGGTAAAAGTGATAATGTCGATTATAAGAAGTTGTTGCAACTAACCCTTATTAATGCAACTAAAAACTCGGAATCTATTGCTCTTATTGTTTGGAAATTATTCATGTTTGATTCAAGAAGCCAATCTACTAAGCTTATCCAAGATCAAATTTTGTCGCTCTGTGACGGTTTAAGTACCCCCAATGATAAGCTGCTGTTAGATATAGTGAAGCGCATCGAAGCTGTAGTGGAATCATCTTGGGCAAACAGAGTTGTTATGTGGTCATTCCAATCTTCGAAAAATCTGGCTGACGATTATGAACGAGCTTCTACTATCTCTAAATCAAAAGATGGGTTTGAAGTTTGTCTTGATACTGATATTATTAAGCAAACTACGCATTATTTCACTGCTAATAGAGAGTTCGAAATTAACCCTGTAACTACCTTGTCGCAATATAGAGAAAAGTCTACACTTTTTAAGGAGTTGTATCACCAAGAAACCTATGATATGGAGTTTTTGCTTATGGCTTTGGCAAATTCCGATCAAATATTCCGTATCAACGGATCATTGGATCTTAAGGTTCTTGTAGAATCAAATGGTCTAGCTTTTCTAATATGCTGCTTGTCTGACGAAGTATCAGAGCATATTAGATCTGCAGCTTTGGTAATTATATCAAATGTTGCAATAGCGCTTCAAGAAGAAGAGCATAAAATCTCATATAGAGAAAAACGGGCTGTTGCTCTTTTAGTATCCAAGATATTGAATTCTTTTAGCTCCAGTGATGCAGGATTACCAACATGTGTTAGTATCATGACGGCTCTGTTGATACCAATCATAGCTAATCCAGGTAGCTTCCTTCATGAAAAGGTTGCAGGCTTTCTGTTATCAGGACCATCAATCCGTAAAGACGATATCCCACTTTACAAAGCAATTTCAAGCACATCTTCTGAGACTGCGTATCGGGAATTACAATGGCTGTTTGACAGCTTGACATTTGCTCTTTCTAGTCGAGCCGATTTGGCGTTATACCTACAACAAGGAATCTTTGAATGGAGTTTTTCACTTCATGAACAAGTCAGTGGATTAAATATTTATCAGCTTATTGCCCGAGCACAAGAAATAAATGGTGGGAGTATTTCTTTAATTACACGAAATGGTGCTTTAGCATGGTCTGGGAAAGAGTTGTCTGCTAACCCCTCAGTTACAAATAAGAAAATCGCTGCTCGTTTCGGTGTTTTAGCACACAATAAAGAAAAATTAATGGAATGGACAGACAACTCAATCGGTTCCTTTATGAAAACATTAATTTAAGTTATTTAACTCTTTACATAAGTATTTATCATTAGCATAAAAATATTATAATGTTACAAATCCAACAATTAGTTGTCTTCTATTAAAGTCTTGAAATCATCAGAAAAATTTCCCAGCCAAGTAGCTTCCGTCGAAATCTCGTCCCATAAAGCTTTCTCGACATCCAAAAAAGATGATATATCTTCGGTAGGATAATCATCAAGATAAATTGTGGAGAGCTGATTAGGCTCTAGAGATGAACCTTGTGTTGCCGGAACTACGGTTGAGTACGTGGGGTGCTGTTGATCAGTATTTTTTTGATTAGCTTCACTATTATACTGACTTTGAGAAGTTTGAGTTGTCTCAGCAGAAGGATTCGATAGAGTAGCTGGCCCGTTAGCAACACCGCTGGCTTCATCGGAGTTAGTGTTAGCATCAACATTGGTTTGTTGCTCAGCATTATCTAAAAATTGTAAAGCGTTGATTAGATTTAACAACTGTCTTTTCCTTATGCTTGAATGTACATTTCCAGCCCTCTCCGAATGATGTAATAGTTGAAGAGCCTTACCAATATATGGTGAGCATATATGAGATACCCCAAATGTAGCAATAAATAGTTCTAGCGTAGATGCAGAAGAGAAGGCATATTCTCTATCTAAATAGCCGTAAGTTGCAAATAGATTGTTTGACAATAAATAGTGAAGAGATTGAATAGTTTGAAGTGATGCACTCATGGATGCATTTAAAAGAGTTATGACACTCTGTGAATAGCCAGATAAGTCAATTGGGCCAAAATTGGTATGACGTTCAAGAATGCGCTTTCGAACAAAATGATAAAGTAATGGTCGCACAGTTAAATTAACGCAGTGAAAATATTCGTTATAAATATTTGCAGCTGTACGAGTAATTCTAAACTGTTCTGGGTTCCAGTTTATTTCCGAAAATTTATCAACCCATTTGTTTCTCCACTCAAAGAGTTTTGTCATTACCCCACATATTGACGGCAAAATGTTGTCATTGGCACCAGGGGAACGTTGGTAAAGCTCAGACAATGTTAAACTTACAATTTTAGTCACATCCACGAAACTATTAATATAATCGGCTTTTGGAAATTCACCAGGCTGTTGTCCCGACTCTGGTATATCAACTGGCATACTAGCAAGAATGCTTTCATCGTTAACAGATAAGGGGAACCCATATTTGGCTGAAATATATCGGTCAAAGTGATAAACTGACCACCAAAGTCTTCTTCTATGCTCTAGTTCAAAAACATTTAAGTTGTCCTTTCCAGCATCAACATGCATACCGAGCAACATCGACATTCGTAAAGCAAGTCCTCCCACGGTATAGGCCCCAGCCTGCCAATCCATAAGCTGATGGAAAAATGAGGATAACAATAAAACTTCCACAGCTTCAACAGACGGAGCACAATAAATTTCATCTAATACAATTCTGGATAGTGTGACAGCTTTTTTGAAATACAAAATATCTGCAAATCGCTTTTCCGCTGCTTCTAAATATTTTTCATCCGAATTAAATCGGTTTGACCCCAGTAGATACATTTCTCCTAAAGCTAGAACAAGGAGAAGGCGAGCAACCTTTAAAAGTCCTTTTAAATTTATAGAACCGGATCTCCAACTAGTATAAGCTTCAAGTAATCCTTTTTTAAAGTCTGCTGCATTGAAAAAATAAAAACATCCACAGAGGTAAGTTTGGAATTCATAATGAGCTGCCACAGCCTTTTCATAGTCTGGCAGATCAAATCCAATCTCAAAAGCATCATCTCTAGAGTCTTGGTGAACTTTTATGGAGAACTTGTTTCCATCACGTACCAACCATGCTCGGAATGGCGGACGAAGAGCTTTAGGAGGACTAATGTCTTGCAAGTCGATTTCTTTCAATCCTGGTATCATGCCTTGTATTTCCAGGCCAAATATTGTCATAGAGGATGTACCTTGGTATCCTACATCAGAGGATCCAATTTTTGTTGGAGCTTTCATATGAGGAATTACTATTCCAGTATCCCAAGTATCCATACCTGAAGATACATCACTCATTGGTGGTGATATGTCTGTCTGAAACTCGGGAATTGCACTTGAACTACTAGGAATAACTTCCTTTGGTATTGGAAATGGTGGAAATGGTGTAGCTTTTGTATGATCTTCACTTTTAATCCCGGCTTGAGCTGCAGTGCTGTCAATTTTGTTTTCTTTAAAAACTGCAGCCATTTCCGAATCAATGTCCATATCGTCTAATTCCGGTACTTCAATACCTGAATCTTTTAACCGTGCTAAAGTTTGCTTTAGTCTTTCATTTTCGCCCTTTAACTTTTGGAGAAACCGCAGTGTTATGACAATCTTCTTATCACCTTCAACATATACACATTCTGCTTTGGATCTCTCACAATTGGAACAAATTTCACCTCCGTCGCATTTAATATGCCGCCTCCTACACCTTTCGCATGCAATACTGGCTCGATTAGCTTGGCCATTATTGGTATTTTCACCTCTCTTCCTCTTGATCATTTTACACAACTTTGCTGATTGTCCTTTTCGTCATTTCATTGCTACCAGAGTTTACATTAACAATTTATCAAATGTTGAATCGCGGAATTTGTAGAGACAGTAAGTGACAGTGACAGGTTAACAGTTATACTGTAGTAACTCACAGTACTGCTGGCTTATATAAGGTATACTAGGTAGGGACCGTATTATACCAAGTGTGGACCAGCAGCATTTGTCGCTAAGCTTTATCGAACCACAAAACGGTTACACAAGTTAACGTAAGTTACATTAAAAAAGTTAACTTAACTGTTAACAGTTACAGCAACCTACCGCAGAGATATGATAAGATATTTATGTGGGGTAGGAAATTTTAATGATAATAAAGAATAGTGTACGCGAACTTAGATTTATGTGTCAAAAAGGAATTATCTATTTCAGTTTACAAATTGGTTATACTTAGATGAAATATGTGATTATGTAATTAGCAATATCGTGCTTACCATGGAACGATCTTTCCAGCATAATCAACAAATGAACCAGTTTGAGAGGGCCCATAGGTAGTATTGACTTTGAACATTTCCTGTACAGTTTCCCCTACTGTCAAACCTTTAGACCACATAGCTACTGTAAACTCATAATCAACGAGTTTAAGCTTCTCACTGGCTACTTTTCCAATATCGGTCCAAACAGGGCCTGGATATTCAGACTCAAGACAGTAAAACCATCTGGTTCAAGCTCAATTGAGAGCTTTTTAGAAACATAATTCAATGCAGCTTTGGATTGACCATAAGCATCAAAGCTTGTCTTTGCTATTCTATCCATAGAGCCAGCTCCTCTAGTAGATACAAAAATCAGCTTTCTAGTGGTTTTCTTCTTCATCACACTATAAAGTGCTTTGAATAATAATGTTGGTCTAAGGGCGTTTATTTCGTAAATGCTTTATCCAGCTATCATCTGGGCATGTCATTATAGAGTATTCGGAGTCACATACGCCAGTATTATTTATAATAATGTCAAGTCCTCCATAAACGTCATCAATATGATGTGCAAGTAACAAAGAGTCCCCCTTTTGATGTTAGCTTAATATTTTACTATAGACACATTATTATGAGATTTCCCCCATTCATCAAGGTCCTTACACTTTAAAGGTCTAGTACGGTCTCAATGACTGTGTTAATGCTATCGGTGCTAATCAGCTTAACAAAGCCAAGGCCAATTCCTTGCGAAGCTCCCGTAAAGAGATAAACAATTCCAGTCATTGTAGCCTGAAGTGTATCAATCAAGGTAACTGGTACCTAATTTATATGTTTACTGGATACAACTATTTACCATATATTTTGCTGAAATAAGCATCTCTTTATTTAATGGATAAGCTAGCTAGCTATCTAGGAGTCTCTATACTTAGTAACTGTTCTAAGTTAATACAGTAATACATAGTGGAAGTACAAAAGTGTAGCTCTTAGTTATAGTTATGAGCTACTAAATAAACAGCTCACTCCGCTGCGGTCCGAGATAAACTTGGCGACATCCGAAAGCCTCAAATTTTGCGGTTCATAACCAGTTGCCAAAACAACCGGTTGGGCCAGTGATTGTTAAGGCTGAGAGTCAGTACAAGTATCACTTCAGTTGCGGCAGTTGTGCCATCCATTTTGATTGGTGGACAAATTAGTTTTGTAACTCTAGAGTTTTGAGAATATCCAATCTTCCACTTCACGACTAACATAATCATGTCTGTTGCCGTAAGTACCACCTCCTAATTAGACCTGAAATTGATTGATAAACAAGTCAATCTGAAGTCAATTAAGTGAAGGATATCAAAAAATTCTAACATGAATATAGAAATCTGCTATTAAGCTCGACTGGGCTAAGGTCATTTCCACCCTTGGATTGACTGGTACCACTGCTACTTCCCTTCAAGCATTCAGAAAGAGACACGAGGACGCTGTCAAGAAGGTTTATGAATTGAGCCAACAACCTACCGAGGTCGACTTTTCTTACTACAAGAGTGTTCTTAAGAACCAAAAGATTGTCGACGAAGTCGAATCTGCATTCAAGTCTTTCAAGCCTGTCACTTACGACACTTCCAAGCAACTCAAGACCATTGAAGCTTTCGAGGCCAAGGCTCTCGAGAATGCTCAAGCTACTGAATCCAAGGTTGCCACTGAATTGGCTGACTTACAAAAGACTCTTTCCAACATTGAATCTGCTAGATCTTTCGAGCAACTTACTCTCGACGATTTGGTTAAGGCTAGACCTGACATTGAATCCAAGGTTAATGAGATGTTGAAGAAGGGTAGATGGGATCTTCCTGGTTATGAAGAGAAGTTTGGTAGCACCGTTATTATGTAAAAGTCTGATAGACAATAATATAATCATTTGCGACTTTGAAAACGTTTGGAGCCCATATTTTGGATCTGTAACATGTGGTCTTTTACAGAGCAATTTCGTAATTCCAGCATATTGATTGAAGCTTTCAACCGGCATGGCGATAGAAATATTGTTTTACTTCCTTTTACTTTAGGTTTCTGTGGTATGTCGATCATAATTTTGCTTTGATTATTTATAATACAGTATGAAAAACGCTTAGTAGTCGTATATCCATGTCCAGAGAATTGCGAGAGATCTCGCATTCATTATATGTTTATGTTTACCAATATCTTGTAATTTTTTCAGGTGCAAAGCTTGTGTAGTTTGTAGACCTCAAGATGTTGCTATTTCAAACCTCAGCTGTAAAAAAATCGGTCATCATTGTTCGTCACAGACTCGCAGTGTCAAAACGTGTAACCAAATCTAAACAATCCAATGTACATGTACATATAAAGTATATAGCTAGTTACCGGTGGTTAAAACTTGTCCGCCGTAAATAAATAAATAAATAAGCATATTATTTAAAACTTCAAAATGTCCATAACAATCATTAAAAGTGTGGAACTATTTAATTGTAGATTATTTATACCAGCTAGTTAATCTCACTTCAATTCAGTAGGTTATGGGTCATCAGCCGATTAGGTAATTAAATTATTCATACACTAGATGTATGTATTCGAAATTCTTGATATCAAACTCCGCTCCTCAGTCTCCGCTTACGTATCAATTCACAGTCTACTAAAGAAAACTTTTTTGTTTAGGAAAGGTGAAATAATTCAATTAACTATATTTTCTCTTTTGCAACGGAAAAGCAAATTTGACTTTTAAAATCGCACCAAAAGTTTGAATATTCTTGATGGCTGTTACAAGGAGCAGTAAGAGGGCTGCAGAAGTCGTTGTGGAGACGGTAAAAAGGTCCCGCAAGACTGGTGTGTCAAAAGTAAAGTTGGAAACTAATTCAGTTACTCTTAGTGATAACAAGACCCCTGATCTTAACCCTTTACTAAAACATGAAGTTGTTGAAATTTCAACAAGCAATAAATCAAGCAAAACAAAAAAATCAGTTAAACCAAAGAAAGAGCCTGTAGATGAATCTCTACTCCCTCCATTAGAGTAAGTTTTCATAACATGATTTACAAAATAATCAACTAACAATATCTAAGATATTTACCTGAGTTTAAAAAAGGACTTGAATTCATTATCGATATAGACCCCACATTAGAAGTAGTGGTTAAGAATTCTCGATTTGGATCTTTTGCAATTGGACAAAGTAAAGAAGAACATGATTCTAGTTTTGCATCTCTTGGAAGAGGTATCATTGCTCAGCAGGTTTCTGGTGCAGCAGCTCGATCAATCTTAAATAAATTTAAGGCTCTATATGTCAAGTCTGAGAGTGGAGATGATATAATTGATGTTGATAGCTTGCCATTCCCCACACCTGAACAAGTGGTAACTACTAGTGACGAAATACTTCGAACCGCCGGGCTTTCAGCTAGGAAGGCAGAGTATATGAAAGGTGTAGCAAAGGCATTTACAGATGGAGAATTGTCTGATGAAATTTTGAAATCATCAAATGATGATGATGTTGTGGACAAGTTGGTTGCCCTTAAAGGAATTGGTCCATGGTCAGCCGATATGTTTTTGCTATTTACACTTAAAAGAATGGATGTTTTTACAATTGGTGACCTAGGTGTTCAACGGGGCTTCCTTAAATATTTAGACCAAAGAGACTGGCTGAAGGCTGAATTAAAGTCTGTTGACTGGTCTGTGCCATTAGAAGGATTACACTCACCTGGCAAGTCTTCCAAAGCACTAAATCGAAAACCTGCTACGCTTAGTAAGTCAGTTAAGAAGTCTGGAAGTTCAGTTGCGGTTCATAAGCAAATGGAATGGGTTGCAAATAAGTTTAAGCCTTATAGAAGCGTGTTTCAAATGGTATTATGGAAATTATCTAGTATAGATATGGAAGCGATCGAAGGAAAATAATCCATAATTTCAACATGGTGAATAATGTAATATTAATTAAATAGTATTATAATATAATATTTTCGTTGGTTCTAATTACAAAGAATATGTTTTTTTTTATTCGTTACAGTCATAACATTGCCAAAGTTTTGTTGTCAAACTCTAAGGGCTTCCATTAGGAACAATCATACAAACATTATTACCATTTAACAAGATTTTCTTAAGTTTAGTCTGGTTTCCTTGTGCATCATATTCTGTAACATCTTCTAGAACCATATTAACGAAATCATCAAAACCAACAAGAGTACCAGTGAACTCTAAACATGTTAGAACTAACAGGAAAAGTTTCAAATCTATTTTTGCTTATAAATATCAACAACTCACCCTTTTCACCTTTCATGACAACCCAAATCTTGGATCCAATAGACTTATCTACCAACTCTAGAGGCAAAATAGGAGGTGGGGCAACAGCAACAGCAGCTTCCGACATTTGTGTTAGTTATACTATTTTGATCTAGTAGAGTAAAGAACTTGACCAAACTGTGATGGATACGCAGTAGCACGGCTTTTACCCTACTTAATTCGTAGCTATCAGTTGAAGTATTCGATGTATAATACACACAGGTGACAAGTGCCTCAGTTACTCGCTACTTCTAGTTTATGAGGTGAAATATAGATATAGTAGTTAATTGGATTTGAAAGATCTTAATTAGTGATATATTCAGGCTATTCTCAGCTTGAGACAGGATATGGAAGAATAATTGGACGATGATTGGCATACAGTAAGTTATACTCATCATGCACCCTAATCCAAGTAATATTGCATGTGTTCATTGTTATTATTGTAGCCGATTCAAAACAGTTATTATTATATGTAGTCATTAAAATAACCATTGCCTTGAATTTAATCGGTTCATCTGGTTAACTATTAGAAGTAATTTTCTGACAGGTTTTAAAGTTGTTTACTATTTTATTCAAATTAAACTCATAAGGTTACCCCTCAGTAATACGTAGCTGGTAACAATATGCTACTAACGAGCTGCACTACATCATTTGAGAATTTAAATTGAGATGAGCTATCATTATACAGAGGTGCTATAATACGATACCGTCGCGTGATGGGGGTATATTGTTATAAGAAGGTTATGGACTCCTCCACTATATAGGCATGAGCACTTCGACCTCTGCACTTATTTGTCTTCCTTCTCCGTACAACAACAACATCCAAAATTCATTCTCTTCGAATGGTCAATATCCTTCAGACAATTATTTCGAAGTTATTGGTTGATTGGGTAAAGTTGCTGTTTTCGTGGACATCTAAGAGATCTTTAATTTCCTTGCTAGTTATATTTGTCACTAGTGCTTTATTCTACAAAATCTATCGATTATTCACAATGACTCAAGCGTTACCTGCTCGTGCTGTGATCCGTCCTTTGACAAGCAAAGATGTTGAAGAATTTATCCGTCTAGAAGAAAAAGGGTTTCCTCCTCATGAACGATGCTCTAAAGAAAAGTGTATATATCGATTGCGGGTTTGTCCTGAGCTTAGTTCTGGAGTTTTTATCCGCACGTTTAAGAAGTCTGCCACCCCTAATATTGAATCAAAGAAAGGAAATATCGATCTACCCCCTTCTACTTCTAGTTTAGTTTCTGAAAAATTAATTGCTCATATTTTAGCAACAAAAATGACTAGCCAAGAGGTGACTGATGAAGCTATGATGATACCTGATTTAGATGAGAATGGAGTATTGAAAGACCCCACGGATGCAAGAGGCCACAAAGAAGAAGGTCGTACTATTGGTATTCATTCTTTGGTTGTTGATCCGTCCTATCAAGGTAAGTCAATCGGTACTATTTTGATGAGGGATTATATCCAAAGGTTATCCACTCAACATACTGCTGACAGATTGTCTATAATTGCCCATGATAAGTTGGTTCCATTTTATGAACGTCTTGGATTTATTGATGCTGGAGAGTCCAAATGCCAATTTGGTGGAGGAGGGTGGCGTGATATGTATCGACCTCTAACCGACGATGAGGAGGACGATCGATCCTAGGTCTTATTGTTAGTATTATTGTTAGTATGTTCTATATCTACAGATAGCATTGTTTTTGTTTTATTATCTAATTTCTGGTTTTTGATTTTGAGCTTCTATTGTCCCCATCAATAGGGTAAAAAGTAAAAAATAAAAATAAAAAATAAAAAAAACAAAAAAAAAATAATTCAAGTTTAATTAAGTATATATATCGTAATTCGTAATTCATCATGAAGGGTTGAAAGGAATACCATGGAAGTCCTCTATATCAAAGCCAATGTCAGCTTCATCAAATACTGCAAATTCATCATCACTCATTAAATCTAGGAAATCGGGAGCAGAAGGCGTGATGGCTTGAGCAGTAGGTCTAGATGATGAAGCAGCTGTACTGACAGAGTTGTTAGAAGTAGTACTCAACTGAGATCGGCCAACATCTGTAGTATTATTGGAACCTGCCCCATGACCGTGACTTGACGAACTACTATTCACAGAACTAGAAGTTGTAACAGGTGTATTTATAACAGTTCCACTGTTAGATCCCTGGCCTTGACTACCTAGTGCAGGCGATAATGTCGTGTGATAATGATAATTGTGCTGATGAATAATGATTTGCTGACCAGCCTTTGCCGCAATAGCAACCAAAGACTCAAGATCCTGCCGAGAGATGGATACATGACTACTGTCCTGACCAACAGTATATGTATATTGGCTCTGGTTTTGATATACAGGTGCCTCGTTGGTAATCAATTTACTAGCATTGCTATGAGACTGTAATTGCTGGCCCTGAACTTGAGACTGAGACTGTATTGATTGCAGGCCTTGAGAATGCAATGTCGTCTGCATTGCTTGTACTTGGAGTCGATGAGATGGTGGCTGTAATTGAGGTTCAATACGATGTTGTGATTGTTGAGAAATCGAAGGAGGTTGCAATGGCGGCTGTTGTTGTTGTTGCTGCTGCTGCTGATGTTGATTCCCTGATAGAATGTGTGATTGTTGTGAATTAGTAGGTGTTAATGATATAGGTTGTGGTGAAGGCATTTGAAGGCTGTTTGAGATGCTGTGTTGACGGCCAAAAACCTGTGTAAATGGTGATGGTGTATCCATTGGCGAAGATTGACGGAGACTGTCTAAATTTAGTGGCGAATCCATTGACGGTAACTTGCCTGAAAATTGACTACCTAGAGAAGTATCATTGATAGAAGGAGGATCAATATTCATGGCGTTATCATCATTAGATCTACTGCTAGAATTACTCGGACTGGATTCAGCAATTGTCTGTCCCGGTACCAATGTACCAGATGAAGATCCAGTAGAGACTGAACTAGGAGTTGGAGCAGATATAAGTTTCACATCTTGCTGTTGACTAATTGAACCTTGCTTACCACCTTCTTTTAAAACTGGAGCCATTATCTTCCGAAATCTATTACGACATGTTAGGCCCGTTCGACCTTCCATTTCATTGGAAATACTACTCCACTTGGTACCCCAAGTCTTAACTAGCTCTAGTAATTTGGCATCTTCTTCTTCAGTCCATGGCCTCAATCTATCGGATATTTTTGGATCTAACACATCATTATATCTTTTAGAACATTGATCATCGGTACGACCAGGAATCAGTTGGGCAATCCTGTGCCATACTGGTCCCATCTTCTTATATGCTTCCTTTAAAACTTTATCTTCATGAGCAGTCCATCTGCCTCTCTTTAACTTGGGATCCAAAGAGTGGAACCATCTCTTTCGACAATCCTTATTAGTTCTATTCTCAAAGTTTGCCGAAATCTTGTCCCAATGACCATTCTTACCACTTTGATCTCCCCAATAGGATACCAGTAATCTTAATCTCTCATCCTCTTCCGGTGTCCAAACTCTTCGTCTTTTCCCTTTGGATTGAATACCTATAGCACTTGTTAAATCCAATGTAGAAGGGAGTTTTCCTTTCTCAGCTCCGTTCTGTAGTTGAGAGCCTTGTTCATCTGGTGAAGATGACATGGCTCATAATGTGACCAAAAACCAAAATATTTAATGACCAACTAGCACAGGATATATTATACGTGCTTGCTAAAAGTATTATCACTTTATAGAGATCTTAAAGAAAGTACAAGTTCCGTAATAGATGCGTTTTTGACTACCAGTAAGATTTGTATGATGAGATTATCCACTGAAAATGGTGCAGTTTGTTCGTAGTAGATGACTGCTACCCTAAAAATTTGGTTGGCTAGGCAACAGTTAGGTTGGTCGGGTTTGTTAAAATTTACCTATAGTACGGCTATTTCAATCATAACACAATGATAACACAATCGATTAGAACTTACACAGTCAAGTAGCTCTTATCCTGCAAAAGTTAGAATGCAAACTGACAGTTAGGATAGTGGGGATTGGTTTTGCTCAAGAGTCTGCCAATCTCATATACGTAGTCTTGTCAGCCAATAGACGCTATAACTCCCAGGAACTACGGAATCATCAATATATTTAAATATACAGTGTAAATCTGGTGTAGTAATTTAGTGTGAAATCAATAGCAATACTAAGTAAATCGAATCATATCTTTTTAAAAGTATACTGAACTATAATTGTATGACTGGCTCGACTAGCTAAGATTAGAACAAAGCTCTATACAAATGTTTAACCATGGGTCGCATAGCTGTATAATCAATCGGAATTGCACGTATTCACAAGTATTGCCGTATGAAATATGATGGGTTCATGAGATAATAACCTGGAAGGACTCGGGAGAATGATAAGTCATCTTGATATAAATGGTGCACTGGTCGATTCAATAGTTGCAATGCTTCAGGGGGAAGACATTGTCAAGCTAACAGCTTTTCTATCAACTTATATAAGAGGGAATTACAATATAGGTAAAAGCTACTTAATTAGAAGCGAGCATTTTCATCCGTTAAACGATTGCTTCAAATGCTTGGTAAACTGATTTATCGGACCATGAACCGAAACTCGGCAGTCGGCACCTATGCTATGCATGGTTTATAAAATATAAACTAGCTAGTTCAGTTCATTAATAATAATAAAAGAAATTTCCAAATATTAAATAATGCTATTCAATCAAAACTTATCAAATAATCGGTTTATTCATGGTGATTTCATATAATAATCTATTTTACCCTGTATAACGGGTAAAGCTCGAACCTCCGTTATGTTCATAGCCGGTTAGAACATCTACCCCTGAGTGGAACATTCATAAATACAGTTAATTAATTT
This sequence comes from Sugiyamaella mastotermitis, assembly GCA_030572735.1. NCBI lineage: Eukaryota > Fungi > Ascomycota > Dipodascomycetes > Dipodascales > Trichomonascaceae > Sugiyamaella > Sugiyamaella mastotermitis. The sequence continues at coordinate 43,020 of JAJMBN010000017.1, forward strand.
CTCATAACCGCTTTTCGTGGGGGGCTGGTGACCATATTACAAAATATTCATATTTACTGCTGTTTGTACTGGTACTTTATTCTGGATGGGCTATAATATTAATTTGAAAAATCACTAATTTGGTGCTTTTAGTGCTAATAAAATTTGGCCATTGAAATACTTCTTGGCAAATCAGTTACAAGCCTCGAAAGAATGATATCCACTAAATATTAATTATTGTAAAAGATGCAATATATTACATTTCCAAGCATAAAATTCATCCATGAAAAATGAGTAGCTGCAGGCAATGTTAATAATGAAATTTGTCTCGCAGTCATCATTCGGGCACTTTTTCAGAACATAGCTTCTTATAATTCCTAGAGAGTCGGCATAAGACTATTGGCCCATGTTCCATAAACGCTTGTATACTGTTACCTACTGGAAAGTTGTTGTAGCTTACTGTATAATTGTAATTATTTAAACCGTGTCTATACTGAATAAAATGAGCAACAGTAGTTTATACGAGGGGTAATACCCCAAGCGGATTGTGTATGTTAACTTAATAGGCAATTCTAGGCAATATAGGTGGTGTTGGTCGGTTTTAATCCCGTTAAGCCAACCAACCTCGTGCGTGCTTAACCTCCAGCGTTGTCTGTCAGATGCACCCGTACTAGTTACAGTAACTTAACTTACCTAATTAAAAAAAGCCAGGTTATGCTATCTGTCGTGGTCCGACCCTTAACGTTTAACTGTTAACAGGTTAGCTTAATCTAAAAGGAATATCTGCCCGCATGGACAATGTGCTAAAACATGACGGCTGTATTGACAGACTGGCCGATTGCATTGCAGGTTGGCTGTAAAATTAGTATTTACGTTAGAAGGGAAGAAAAGTCTCTTTTTGGGTAAAGCAGCAATACAAAAGAACTTTGTCACATTGACTCATATTTCTCTAATATATTTGACAAAGAAGACACTATTTGTTACAGATAGTAAAGTTTATCTAAAAATTATATATTTCCAAAATTTTACTTATTGATCTTATAAAAGTCATGCATTCTGGTACAGAAACTGACTCGGTAAACAGTTTACCTATGAGATGAGGGTAGGGGTGAATCCCAAACCAGTAGAGCAAACTCATATTGATTTAATTTTTCCGAATGATCGTCTCTAAAAATGTGCTATTTTCAAGGGCCGGCTATAAAAAAAAAAGCTTCTAGGCGTACATGTATATAATGATCTCGGATTATAACAGAGATCTATGTATTATTCTAGAAAATCACCAATCTGTATAATGTTAACGATAAACGATTTTTTTCTCCAAAAAAAAAAAAAAATACACATATGTGCAATCTTCCAGCAGCAGCAGTAGTAATTATGGTTAGACAGATTGTGGGTAAATTTTTTGTAACCCCACTCCCTAACCCTGAAACTACTCACCTCACTGTAATATATATGACCAGCCCAGGCTACGAAATTCAGACGGGTATAAAGTCTCACTAACTTTTTATACTTAGCGGGCATTTTAATTGACATTTGCTTGTTGTGTTAAAGTGGAACCTTTTTTTTTAAAAAAAAAAAAAGATAACTGTGGGACTTACTATTTAATTGTCATTCTAAGGTTTTTGAAATTAATCAGCTAACACTATTCTAACGAGATCAGTGTATTGATTTTGTCAATTTGGACTAATTTAACCGAGGCGTTCGTTAATTTATCGGAACTATCAACTGTAAACCATCTACTTGATTTTCAGGTTGAATTTAGTCAAACTAGCCAAATTGATCAATTGAGAGTCTACAAACATACTGGTTTTTGAAATCTTAAACCCAATTTTTATTTTATTTTATTTTGTTTTGTTTTATTTTATTTTTTGTCGTTGTAACTGTTTTGATACCCTATATCCTGAAATATAATGGCTTCTTTCCTCAGATCTAAGAAATTGGCTATTAGCATAGGAGCTGTTGCAGGATCAGTCATTATTTACTCTTCCAACAGCAGAGTCCGAAATGACTGGACTAGTGATGTCAAGCACTATCAACCTTATGTGCCTGAAAAGCAACCCCTTCCTAGATCTCGATCAGAAATCTTAAAGTCTTTGCAAGCCCCCGATAAAAATTATGATATCGTAATTATTGGTGGTGGTGCTACTGGTGCTGGTGTTGCTTTGGATGCCGTTTCCAGAGGATTGAAAGTAGCTTTAATCGAAAGGGATGATTATGCTGCTTGTACTTCATCTAGATCTACCAAGTTGGTCCATGGTGGTGTTAGATATTTGGAAAAGGCTATCTGGCATGCAGACTATGAACAATACAAACTTGTTAAGGAAGCTTTGCATGAGCGTAAAGTATTCCTCGATATGGCTCCTCACCTTTCATTCCCTCTTCCAATTATGATTCCATTATACAAGTGGTGGCAGATGCCCTACTACTGGGCCGGTGTAAAAGGTTACGATTTGTTGGCTGGTAAGAGAAATTTAGAATCTTCTTATATCCTTACCAGAGGCAAGGCTCTTGAAGCTTTCCCCATGTTAAATGATGATAAATTGAAGGGTGCTGTAGTTTATTATGATGGTTCCCACAATGATTCTAGAACTAACGTTTCTGTTGCCTTGACTGCACAAGAACTCGGAGCTGACGTTATTAACCATGTCGAAGTTACTGGCTTAATCAAAGATGAGAATGGAAAAATTAATGGTGTTCAAGCTAGAGATTTACAAGATTCTGGTGCTCAACCTTTCAGCATTTCTGCCAAGAGTGTTGTTAATGCTACCGGTCCTTTCAGTGATAGTATCCGAAAGTTTGACAAGCCTACTGCCCAAGAAATTGTCGTTCCTTCTTCTGGTATCCATATTGTTTTGCCTGGATGGTATTGTCCCAAGAACATGGGTCTTTTAGATCCTGCTACTTCTGACGGTAGAGTTATCTTCTTCTTGCCCTGGCAAGGTTCTACTATTGCTGGTACTACTGATGCTCCTGCTTCTGTTGAAACTAATCCTATTCCAAGTGAAAAGGATATTGAGTTTGTTCTTAAGGAGGTCAAGCACTATCTAGATGGTAAGGTAGATGTTAGAAGATCTGATGTTCAAGCTGCCTGGTCTGGAATCCGTCCTTTAGTTATGGATCCTGAACATATTGCTAGTGGTGGAACCCAAGAAGTTGTTCGTAACCATTTGGTTACTATATCTGATTCTGGATTAGTAACTATTGCTGGTGGTAAATGGACTACTTTCAGACAAATGGCGGAAGAGACTGTGGATACTTGTATTGAAAAATTTGGCCTCCAACCTGTTCATTCTACTAGTCAAACTGAATCAATCAAGCTTGTTGGTGGTAAGGACTGGACCCCATTGCGATATATTGATTTGATTCAAAGATACAACTTGGAGCCTGAAGTTGCTCAACATTTGTCTGAGAACTACGGTACTAGAGCTTTCACTGTTGCAGAACTAAGTGGATATGAAGCTGAATCTGAAATTTCTGAGTCAACAAGTTCTATCCACCCTCGTGGAAAGAGACTCGTCAAATCTTATCCATTTATTGATGGTGAATTGTTATATGCTATCCGTTATGAATATGCTACAACAGCCATCGACTTTTTGGCAAGAAGAACTAGATTGGCCTTCTTAAATTGTGATGCTGCTTATGAAGCTTTACCACATGTTATTGAAGTCATGTCTAAGGAGTTGGGCTGGTCTAAGGATAGGAAGTCTCAAGAGTATAAAGATGGTGTAGAATTCTTAAAAGGTATGGGTCTTAGAAAGTAGATGAATTATGAAACCTAATGTTACATAGTATAATAAATTAATAATAGAGCATGAAATCAACTTTGAACTTCATTAAATTTCAGTGAAGGGTGGTTGAGAACAACCCCACTCTTTGATAGTCCCTTCCACATCCAGGAAACATGACTCTTTGGTACTGAGATTTCCGCCCTAAACTGCTCAATAAAGATTTCATCTGCTGGTTCAAAATCAGAATATCTAATAAATTCATCTGCTATAGATGCCATGGACCAAAAACTAAGCTTTCGTAAGCATGCAATAGCTAGACAAGTAACCTGTGATCCGTTCAAACAGTGAATATAGATTGGTGAACTTTCTGCACTGATCATTAGTTCGACTACTTGTTGTATTTGTTCGTGCGTGATAGGAACTCCCCTCTTTTTCTTCGATTTCTCTTTTGCAGCTCCACATGCTATATGAATGAGATCAATGTTGTTATTTAAAGCAAATTGAATCACTTCCTTAGTATCTAGCGGTTCAGGTGTTAACGATACTATGGTCTTTAAACCTAATTGTTCCAAAAATTCTACGCTGTGAGAATGTGGATAACTACCTCTATAAAGATTTGGTTGAACAACGCCGAACCTCAGAGGTGTTATTAATTGGCTCATTGTTCTAGAGATTAAAAGTTGATTAAAAGAAGGCTAATATTTGATGTCTTTATAGGACGTACGTACGTACATACAATCGACGTTGACCTATAGTGCTCTCATCACGTGCTTCTTCACCATAATATATATATACATATATATTATATATTCACACACGCATACACTTAAAGTTAAGTTAAGTTACGAGTATACTAGAATACGCGTACACACCTAATACTGTAATGAATATATCCGTATTTTGGAATTATCTATATAGCCAATATACAGTAACTTTACTAACTGATTAAGATTGTAAATGGGGGTTTTAAATATTTAATATACGGTCAATTGAATGAATTAATATTAACAAACTAGTCTATAATACATGGAATATCAATATTATCATAGCTTATATCGCAAATAACCTGAGGGTATTCTAATATAATAAACTTTATTTTCCATGGGACAATAGATCCACAAATTATCAAGATTGTAATATGAATAATAAAGCATTCTGCAATAACTTTTTTTCCGCATTCAGCTCTGACACTAAAAGAGGTGCAGGAAGAGGTATAGGGAACAGAATCTTTCCTAAATAAGTATATCAAATGATCAAAGTATTTATCTATTATAAATAATTTTAAATAATCTTTTTATCTGTTAGAGTTGCTAACTGGGTAGAGAGAGCTTTACAAGCTCAAACCATCATGGTGATTACTGTAGCTGTAATTACCCTTGCCACAACACTTCTTATCGAACGCAGTAGTGAATTGTCTTCCTCAGCAACATGGATTTCGTATACGATAAAGTTCAAAGTTCAACGATTGCTAATAAGTCGTCTGAAGACCTTTCTGAGACTTCTTCAACTGAGAAACAATACTCGTCTATAGACGAGGCTGCCAATCGACTTGAAAGCGGCATTGAACAAGCATATACAAAGTTAGCAGATGCGTCTACATGGACATCTTTATGGGCCACTGTAAAGAAACAAGGAGAGGCTGCTTTACAGGAAACTAGAAAGGATCTCAAAACCGTTAGAGAAGAATTAGGAACTTTGCTTAAAGATAAAGAGAATATTGATAGCTCCAACGAAGCTGAAGGCTCTAAAGATGCTAAAGAAGACTTGTCGTCTTCACAGGAGACTGTAACGCAGAAGTCTAGTACAACTATGTTGTCTGAGCTTTCTGCTAGGGCTCAACTCTATATTGATACGTTGGATCGTGATTTGGAAAAGATTGAGAATGCTGCCGGTTCTGTAGTTGGTAAGATAGGTACTGATCTGAAGACATTCCTTAAAGATGCCGTCACAGTTGCTCCTCCTCGAGTAGGAGGATCTAGTGACGACTCAGAATCTGGAGAAGATGCACCACCAGAGATTCTCTTTGATGTTCCTGAAGACTTGAGAACTCAAATTTATTCTACTAGATTGGATGCCCAATTACATGCTCTACACACCTCTCCACAACCATTTTTGACTACTAGTTCTGAGCCTGATTATGACGAGTTTTCTAAGAGTTTCAACATTGAAGCACATACTGATAATATTGCTAGTGATCTTGACAAATATAAACCACTTCGGTCATTAATGGAATCTCTTGTCCCTGACAAGGTACCATATAATCAATTCTGGGCCAAGTACTACTATATGAGAAAGCAGATTCAAGACCAAGAGCAACGTAGAAAGCAACTAGTGCAGCGGGCCACTGCATCTACCCCAACTGCTGAGTTGGGCTGGGATGACGATGAAGACGAAGAAGAAGGACAGACTGACAAACCTGAATTTTCTAAGACTGATAAGCCTGTCAGTTCATCCAATATCGGTAATAATAATAATAATAATAATAATAACAGTGCCAGATCTTCTACAGACGAAAGCTATGACCTAGTCTCCAAAACGGGCTCTACTGTCGATCTTCCCCAAACTTCCGAGCCTGCAAATGAAGAGGAGGAAGAGGATGACTGGGAATAGCCTTTAAATTTATTTCGTAACAATAATAATACTAATATAAATATTTATATCATTTTGACACCAAATTTGCAATAAAAACCCCTCTACTTTTTGTTATCTAAATTACATTAGTTCTATGCATTATCACCTAAATATCGTTCGTCTCTCATAAAACAATACATAAGCATCTTTGGTTAGAACAACATCTGGATTTATGTTTCTTTGGACACGTTCATCATCAAAATAGCACCATCCTTTTCTCCCTTTCTTCACAAAAGACGTATAATGTCCACCTTTCAATGACCCAAAATGCGTAGCAACTGCATACAAATCGTATTGGAAAGGAGGCATCTGTCCTCTGAGAGGCAAATTGGCAAGCTTTTTCTCATCACCTTCTTCATCCTGTGGCCAATACGAAGTCAAATCCAAATTCTTGAGCGGATAATAAATGGGAGTATCAAGCTTATCACTTATGACACCACCACGCCTCTGATGAAATCGCTTTAAGTGGATTATTAGTACTGGCGGTAGCCTAGAGATCTTTAATATCTTTGTCGCCTTTCTAGGCTTTTTGCATTTAGGACAAAACCATGCATCATCACCATCAAGAATCTCTTCCGCAGTAAATAAGTTAAAGCAGTCAAGTAAGGTCACTCTTTGTTTATTAAGAGGAATAGGAAGACTCAAGAAAGAAAATGCATTGTAAGTTGTCGAAGTATGGTGGCAAGAAAGACATTGTAATCTACTTTGATATTGGCCCTGAACTGTGTCAACAATTAATGAAAAGTCTGATTTCAAATATCTCTCCCATTCTATAGTTGAAGCTACCCTCACACTCATTCCTTCCCTTCGGCGTTCTTCATCTTCTGTCAACTCTTTTAGTCGTTCCTTATCTCCATTGGAGTTCAAATCTTCATGTAGTCCATCAAGGATAAAGGTCAAAAATTCTTGACAATCTTGTTGTTCATATCCTCGGAATTGATCTCTCAATCTACCAGATAGATCCTTTAATGCATTAGGACCCATGTATGCAATTTCGTCTTTAATCATAGTTTGTACAACCTCCGAATACCGCTGTGCTAATATACCTTTGTAACCTAGTCGACTATTAACATTGATATATTTCCTGTAGGATGAGTCAATGAACGGCCCAGAGAGTGCTGGAGTACCAGCAAGACACTGTAAAATACAATTCATATAACATGTATTTCCAAGGTTTTTTAATCCGGTAGTAAATTCTCTTAGAACTACTTTATTCCCTTGGTTTGTTTTGTTTATAATAGGTACAACTGTATTAGGAGCATGTTGAGGGTGTGCGTGATGATGTGGTGGACCATTAGGACTATAAGAATTAAAAGCAACAGGTCTTGGAGTGGGTATTGGTTCAGAAACAGAAGGTGAAGAAGGAGAAGTTGGGATTGAAGCATTTGAAGCAGAATAAGAAGGTATATGTCTGGGGGGTGCAGAGTAAGAAGACCTTCTAGTATCTGGTTGCATATCCAGATGCAAAGCAGGTTGTTGATGTGTGGTATGACCAGGTGCATTACTATTAGGTACTGGGGTAGCCTGATGGATATAAGGCATTTGATAAGATGGTCTTCTAATTTGGCTTGCTGGTATTGGTACAACGCTGGAGCTACCATTACTAGTAGTAACACCGTTGATATATGTTGGATTTGAGGTAGGAGGAGCCCGGAAGTAATCATTAACATCCCTGAAGTAGTCTGGGGTAGATACTAGACTTCCTTTGCGCGAACCATACGGTCGGGATGGAATCTCTTGTGGAGGAGCTGGCGATAATGGAACTGGCATCCTTATTCTCATAGCCTGGCTAATATATTTACCATTGAAGTCATCTACCCAGGCTTCATAACCACCGATTAACAAACACGGAGGTCTTCTTAATGGCCTAGAGAATGCATAGTCATAAATTGAACCAGTCAAATAAGATAAAATAGGAGGATCTGGTGCAATTGACTGACCTCTAGATGAAGACACAGATTTTGAGCTCGAGTCATAGTAGACTATCAGTTCAAACGAAGATCTATTAGCAAACATCATCTGCTCTTTTTGCGGGGCAACTATCAAAGAATCTTCGAGCTGTGCTTCTGACATTCGGGGACGTAACGACACAGGTTCAATACAGATGCTATTTGGGGCCAAAATATGGCCGAGATCATATTCTCTCCGACTTCGTACATCTAAAAGGAGAATAGCATTTGGTATTCGCTGTAAATATGACAATAAAGTTTCAGTATTAATAATCGTCGTTTTGGGGAACATTATTCCCAAGTTATGTTCCTGCTGCAGTGTTTGTTGTTGCAACTGTTGGTATTGTGCCTGTTGCATTTTTTGTTGATAAATCTCATGCTGGTCATAGAGCTGTTGATGCTGCCTTTCTTTTCTCGCAATCTGCTCTTCAGAGTGAACTTGGACTCGATATGGAGCCTGGCTAACATAACTCGATGATGCAAAACTCTTCTCAGAGGTTACAACTCCATTCTGCGAAACTGCAGTCGTTTTAACTTCTTGGGTTTTGTTTATATGTAGAGGCTTAGTTGATGGCCTAGGACCTCGCAGTCGATCTAATCGGGCTCTCAGTGGATCTATAGTTGCTTCAGGTGGGCTGTTGATGTGATCATCAGAAATAGATATAGAAGGGAATCTACTGGCAACAGACTCTAAAGGTTCCAAAAGTGAGGCTTCTTCTTGAGGAGGGGATGGGAGTGGTGATACTGATGATTGGGTATGGAGGTATGAATCACATACAGGCTTTCGAGGGACAGGGCCATTTCTTTTAGATGGCATAGGTATTCCATTAGGACATTCTATATCACTAGAGTTATAGTGAGAAATGGGTTCAGAACCGGAATGAAATTCGCTATCTTCAGTCTCAGAAGCGGTCAGGTTGTCATAGTTAGTTCGTTCTCCAGTAGTATCTGCAGAAACAGGTACTATATCTCTATCAAAGGTTTGTATAATTGAATCATTCTCTTTAACACCGTTGGTTTCAATGGCTGGCTTTTTGTTCGCACTTTCATTGGAATTGCCACGCGCTCGGAAATATACAAATGGGGTAGGTGTACCATGAGGATCAGTAGCCCGAGCATCTAAATATCGCTCTAAATCTAAAGAAAAACTTTCCTGCTCCAGCGTTTGCTTTATTACTGAATACATTTCATAAAACTCCTTATGTTTGACTGGTAATGTTTTGAAGTTTGCATGATTGGGGATTATATCAAATACCAATTTGTGACTCTGACAATAGTCTACATATGCTGAATCAGCGAGCCCATTTGACAAGTCAAGCTGGCACTATATCAAAAAGGGTTAGAAAAATCCAAAATAGACTATTAAGTGAACGAAAAAAGATTAAGATTACAACTTACAGTTTCAAGATGAGTTAAAGCTCTGTTGATTAAGTCTTTGATTCTACCATCAGTCATAACAGTGGCTTCAGCATGAGCCCTTAGCTGAGCTGAAGAGCGATAATGAATATCCGACTTTTTTCGAGGCATGCCGGCATACCTACTATGCAAAATGTGACCAAATTTGGCTGGTCAACAACTACAAAGAATCTGATAATCTGAACAACCGATATTTGCCAGTAATGATGATAAATATAGATACTAGATGCAGTTAGAAGTAAGGTTACAGGCTCAGTCCAAAGTGGTATGGGGAAGTTGGCCAATACAGCCCAATACGTTGTGCGCCGCGTAGGGATCCTGGACCTAACACCAAGAGTATCTACAGAACATATTTCTTTACCCCGCCTATATAAGATAATGTACATTGATGATATTAACAGAAGTAGAAAATGATTAAGATAGTATTAGTATTATGAGTAATTACAATGTTGTATATATCTATAGATATATTGTATCTGTACTATTTCTGTACAATGAAAGGGTATAATAGATGTAATGAAAGTGAGAGGGAGAGAGAGTAAGTGTGTGTGTGTATGTGTGTATGTGTGTCAGTTAAGTTAAATATTAGACCAGTCACCACATGCATCTTCAACCAAAGTAGGAAGGAAAGATTCTAACTGCTCCCTAAAAGGCTTTCCAGTTTTCTTTGATACTTCTTGGCTCATCTTAAGACACAAAGCATCTCCAACTTCGGCAGTGTCACGCAAGAGACGGTCTAAATCAGACTTAGTAAGTGCAGATGAAACACAGAATCGGACTCTACTAGAAGTAAGAGGAGTAGCAGGATATCCAACAACGACAACAGCAATCTTCTTTTCTAACATCATTCTGGAAAATGCGGGCATTTTAGTGGGCTGGTACAAAAGTAACGGAATAATAGGACTATCCTCAGCTCCATATACAATGAACCCCAACTTTTTAAGTCCCAATCTCAAATAACGAGAGTTAAAAGCAAGACGTTCAAGACGTTCTTTACCTTCACCAGGACTGATTTTGTTTGCAATAGTTAATAATGAAGTCTTAATTTGGGCCAAAACTGGAGGACTAATAGCCTCAGAGTAGACATTTGCCATATTATGGATCTTCAATTGATCAATAATAGCCTTATCACCAGCAACGTAACCACCTGTAGCACCGAAACTCTTGGTCAATGTTCCCATTAAAATATCAATATTGGAAGGGTCAATAGAGAAATAGTCGCATACACCTCTTCCAGTCTTTCCCATAGCACCAATAGAATGAGCTTCATCGACAAACAAGTAGAATTTGTACTTATTTCTCAACTCAACTAACTTAGGCAAGTTACATAAAGTACCTTCCATACTGTATAGACCTTCAACTACAATCAAAATCTTCTTCCAAGGACGGTGGGTACGAGGTTGACCTTGACTGATTTGTTCACGAATCAATTTCTCAAGATCGTGCATATCATTGTGCTTGAAAATCTTGATAACAGCACCAGACACTCTCATACCAAACCGAATAGAAGCATGGTTAAAAGTATCAGAAATAACCAGACAATTCTTATCAACTAGATTAGCAAAAACATTTGAATTTGTAGCATATCCCATAGAATAAAGCATTGCAGCCTCCTTCCCAACAAACTCGGCAATGATCTGTTCAGTTTCATAATGCATATCTAAAGTACCACCACCAGCACGACTACCACCAGCGATAATACCATTCTCATATATGGCTTGTTCAGCAGAGTCAGTACATTGACCAACTGATTGAGCAAATCCTAGATAATTATAGGAAGACAAGTTTAAACATTTAGAAGTGGTACCAGTGTACTTAAAAGAAGCGTTACCATCGTCCGAATATCGATCATTTATAGTGATAAAACGTCCTGGTACACCAGTAGTAGGACGAGCAAAACAATCATTCAAACGAGATTTCAGTCGTCTAGTGTAGAAACTGTCGAAATCACTGAACAATGGAGCATACCCTTTTTTGGCACGAATGTTTTTAGACATAGATTTGGAGTTCTTTTTGGATGACTTAAATCGACGCGAAAAGAAATCTCGAATATGTCCAATAATAATTAAAATCAAATAGCTGAAATACGTGCTAATGAAAACATGATATTTAGGCAAATCCTCTTCCTCTTCACTAACTTCTTTACCAGGAGGATAATTCTGTGTATATAAATGCTTGGGACTTTCCAATTCTCCAAATTCTTCAGGATCAAGATTAAACTTAGTTGATGTAGAAGAACTCTCTTTTGAATTTGGTTTGGCTACACTAACTGATGAGTTAGGAGTAGACTTGCCCTTAGACTTGGATCTAGTAACTCGAGTACTAGTGGTCATTGTAAGAGCTGATTCTTTTTGTCGTTTGTTGTTGATACTTAAAGTTTATCTTTGCTTGACTAATCTTCTTTCAATTTGCTTTATTTGATTGTCTGTTTTTGATTTCTGGCTTGTGAGAACAATAATGCTGTCGCTGTAACAGACTTCACAACCCGAAGCCAATTAACCAACACGACAGGGAACCAAGGTGGATAGTTACAGTGATAAAAACAACCACAGTCTATGAAATCAGATCAGAAATCTTCAATATAACGAATGGCAGTTATAGATATAGTTCCGTGAACCCGGCGTCACTTTCGGATATGAATGATTTAGATGCTGAACAATTAGTCGTTTAATAAGGAAGTCAAAAACTCACTAGTCGAAGATTCTATCCACGAAAGGGGTAAGTAAATGCAAGAAGGGGTACGGGTACCTAATAAGCGCGTAGGGTAAGATGAGCTTCTACACCCAACTGAATCAGGGCTGTGCGATGTTCGCGACATGTTAAATCTTTTTCCGACGCATAAGAATAATTGATTAACTTACTTGGTAACTTAGTGGTTAACAGTTGTCCCTTTCCGGGTACTAGAAATTTGGTCAAATAACATATTAGTTAACTAACTTAACGTTAACGGTTAAGTTAACTTTTTTTTTGTTAACGCTACTTTACTTACTGTGCTGCATCTGTAGACTCTGGACACAATGGACAGACAGTTATAACTATAAAAAAGTTATATGTAACTTACCGGTAAAGTTACATTAAGTTGTTATCTATTCACTAGTTAACTTGTAATAGCTGTAATTTCTTTAGTAGCTTTGCTACAGCTCTCTTGGGCAAGACTTGATTTCCTTTGCGTTTGAAACATATGACCAAACTAATAATCCACCCAAACCGAGTAACCTCCTTTGTGAGTAACAGATAATGATAATCAATTATTCGTCTGTATAATTTTTTAAAATAGCCGGGCTCTCAGAATTACAAAGGATTGAATATATACATGTGATAGACAATAGATATGAATATTAACTGAGACTGTATAACCTTTAAACACTGGGAGTCGAATCCCTAAAACTGGATATGGTAATTACTTGGCAAGTGTCTGATGAAGATAGCTACTAGAATATCTTGGTATGTTATGTTCTTTTAGTTGTTATTTGACTCATTACATGTATAACTAATTTTCAGGCTGCACTGAAAGCTGGATATCGTCATTTCGATACTGTCAAGAAATACAATAATGAAGCCGTTATTGGAAAAGCAATAAGAGATTCTGGGGTTCCGAGAGACGAGAGACGAGATGTTTGTATGTACAAGGCTTTTATAGACCGACCATCGAGATCCTGAGACTGCTCTAAATTACAGTCTTGACATCTTGACAAACTTGGACTTGATTATGTCGACCTGTATCTGATGCATTAGCCGTTGCCCATGATTCCGGATGGCATTGGCGAAACTCCAGATGCGAAGTGGAGTCATATAAAAAGTTGGGAATTGATGCAAAAGCTGTTTAAATCAAAAGCCAAAGCAATTGGGGTTTCAAACTATTCTGCTAAAAAACTTAACTGCGCTGCTCGCTACGCCTACAACAAGTTGGTTCCCGCATGTAATCAAATAGAGTTGCATCCATATCTCCGCCAAGCTAGAATTGTAACATATTGCAAGAATCATAGAATAGCAATCTCAGTATATACCCCATTAGGGTCATGGTGAAGAACTCTTAGACGGGACTATTCTTAAAGGCCTTGCTTTGAAATACAACGTATCTATTGCTCAGATAGCTCTCTCCTGGGGTGTGTAACAAGGGTGGAGTGTTTTACCTAAAAGTGGAACTCTTGAAAGAATATACGAGAATATACAGACTATTAGCTTGTCTCAGCAAGATATTAATGAGATTAGTAGTCTTTCTGATAGTTCGCCTCAACGATTTATCAAATATAGGTGGGCATTACAAGAATTTAACGATGAAGAATAAAGCTATATTAAACTGATTCAATGCCTAAATGCATAAATAGTACGTAATGTGTATCTAATTTGGTATATAATTTATCTCAAAAGAATCTAGTTCATTCACTTACGTCTCCAATGATTGGTTGGCCCTTGGTTAAACGAATATACTTATCACAACGTGGAACCTCTTCTTCAATGTGACCAACTGCAATCACTGTAGCTTCATACTCATCTACAAGTTGTTTACAAGCATCAATCTGTTCTTCGCTCATGGCTGAAAAAGCCTCATCCAAAATAAGCAGATCAGGAGATTTAACAATGCTTCTTAAGAACATTGAAACTTTTTGGTCACTAAATGAGATGCTTCCAAATTTAGCATCTCTGTCTAATTCGAATTTCTTGATCAAATCTTCAATTTTGGCCTTCTGCTCTTCTGATAGGTTCTTTGGAGGAATAAACGAGCCTACTACAAATCCTGTAGAAATAGCTTGATATACTGATAAACTCTTGGGGAACAAAGAATGTATTTCAGGAGAAGCGTGGCCAATCCTTTCATTTATAGAGAAATAACTGTGTTTTCCAGTCTCTCGAGGTTCTCCGAACATGATTACATTTGAATTCCATGATTGAGGGTGGTCGGCAGTAAGCATTGCTAGCAATGTGCTTTTTCCGGTACCATTATCACCTCTCAAATGCCATTTTTCTCCTTTATGGATCTTCCAACGTAAGTTTCTCAAAACAGGCTCGCCCCTGTATGATACAGAAACTCCATTCAATTCAACCACAGGTTCCTTCTCAAGGGAGTTTTCCTTGATGCTCTGTTTCTCTGCTAATAATAGTTTTGATTTATTTAAATTTTCAATGTGACTCTTTCTCATTTCTTCCAAATGAGGTAAAACAGAATCTACAGGACCTTGAGCTACGATTCCTTCTGCGCCAGTGATTGCAACATGGGTGATCCAAGACGGCAAAGGATCCTGATATCGCAAACCTAATACCACAAACGGATTCGGAGGCAAATCTCGGAGAATGTTGGAGACTGTCTCTCTGCTGTCGGGGTCGAGGCCAACCAAAGGTTCATCTATCAATAAAAGCTTAGGATCCTTAAGTAATGCTCGAGCCAATCGAGCTCTTCGACTTTGTCCGTTACTCAAGCCGATATTCCATCGATTCTCAATGCCTTTTAAATGGAATTTTCTTAATACATCGTCTACTGCCGCTTGATTGTTCTTCACTTGCAGCAAGAATTCATTCAACGTATAGTCATGATCCTCCCGTAACGATTCATACCGAGCTGATAAATGAGGGGCATTTATTTCTGTATTTGAAAACTCTATCAATTGAGTCACCTGCGATGGCCATTTCTCCTTATTTAAAAATGGGTATTGGCGGGCCAATGGCGGGTCTGATATATGCTTTGACGCCAAAATTTCCAATAATTCAGTCTTGCGAGATCCAGTAACGGCCCATTTTTCGTTACAAGAAATGTGTAATGATATAGGAGATTTGAATATCGACTTTGATTGACTTTCGCCTATAGGTCTAAATAGTCCCTTTGTAATTTTAATGATTGACATTTTAATTTATGAGTGAAATGTCATTTGTTAAAGTCTATGACTGATTTCCATCTGGCAAAGTATGGGGTTAATGCTCGCTAAGAGCCGTGGTAAGGGGCAGTCCCTGAGCGAAACATCGCCCGGATAACTATAAAGATGCGGTCCGATTTTCCGATAAAAATCCGATAACCTTAAAAATAATTTCATGTTGAAATCTTAAAATGGTTGACAATATATATGAACTAGAGAATGCATTTATTCTTTAATTTGCAATGGCCATCTAATGTCTCAATAAGTGTTACTGGTACATTTGCATCATATTTCTTTTAGGTGCATAATAATAGACATCTCTTAAGAAAAAGGTAGAAATACACGAAGTTGCCATTACACAGTACTATTAATCAAAGCCACTTTAAAAAAAGATATTATAATATTGTATATTTCTATTCATTATTCTTTTGTTCTTTTTTTTAATACATGACTCTCTTGTGTTGTTTTAGAGAATATCACTCAAGAACACATGCCCAATTTAAACTCACTTTTGCTTCTAGATCTCAAAACTATATTATGAATATATTCTTTATCCCACTTTTACAAGATATAAGCTTATATATAAGTCCCTGGCATTACGGCTGGTATTTTAAAAGCCATTAATGTATTTTTTTTTTCTTTTTTAGTGACCATTTGGAGTAAAATTTCCAGGAACTTGTGGTAAGGATTGACTAATACTGTAGTAATTTAACAAATTAAGCAAGTTAAGTTAACGGGTTAACAATACCCTGTAGTAACATATACATATATTATTATTATTATCAGCCATTAAATCTGTATGTATATACACAGAAGTAGCAGCCACAAGTTTGGTTAACCTCACAGGCGCTAGTGGCTATTTCAACTGATGACATTCACAAATCCAGTAGAACAGGCACTCCTCATGCCTTCCCTCCTCATATTGTCTAATTCATAACTTTGTACAGTACTGTCAGGCAATTAGTCGTCTGTTACAGAGTTATAAGAATATTTGCTGTTGAGAGATTCAATTTTTTTTTAGTTAACCTAAGACGGCCTATTGCTGTTCCAGCTACTTCTACACTACTAAGTGGCTCTCCTAACATATTGGAAATTTCCATTCTGTAATGATCTATCGAAAGTCCGGAATACTGAAATAAAACAAGATGGATAGTTATATACTTGGTACTAAGGGCTCTAATGATATTGTTCCCTATGTTTTGAATGGTGAGTGGATATACCAGGGTCAGACCATTGATACAAAGTCCAGAATCATAAATACCAAACGACCAATTGATCATATTCCTAAAGATGAAGAACTGTTTTATAAACATGGTCAAATCCAACGAATAAGATCAGATTTTCTCCGATCTCATTTCATGAATGAAGGAATGTTAACATTAAATCAAGCAATGCAGATAATTGCTATTGGCCAAGAAAACATTGAGAACCAGGTTAGGCAGCATGGAAATATTATCCAAATAGACGGATCAATAACTGTTTTTGGAGATATAGATGGTCAATTCTTTAATTTTATCAATCTTTTGTGGGATCCTGACTATGTTCGGATTTCGCAAGATAAGCTTTTATTTTTAGGAAATTATATCGGTTCAGGGAATTATAGTGTCGAGAGCATATTATATCTTTTGGCTCTACAAAGTGAATATCCAAATATGATCTATCTACTTAAAGGTAATAATGAGACACAAACATATGCTCAATCAAATGTTTTTATAGTTGAAGCATCAAAAAAATATGGCTTGGGGTTTTACAATCGATGTGTCGACTTCTTTCGTTTTTTACCTCTAGCGGCAGAAATCAACAAAAAGATATTCTGTCTTCATGGTGGTCTCCCAGTTACCTCCGTAAAACGGCCTCGAGCTCTCCGGTCTGAAATTTCAAAAACTACTATGCCACGGCATCCAACGAATGGCAAAGGAACTCATTTTGGACTTTTATGGGGTCAAATGGCGAAACCTTTCGATCAAACTGACAGCACTGAGTCCCATGAATGTAGTGTGCTGGTAAATGATAATACACGTCTCGGGCAGCCTATTTATTTAAGTATCCCTCTGTTTAACTTGAAGTATCTTAATGAATTTCTAGAACATGAAAAGTACGATTTCATGATCAGAAGTAATGAGAAACTTTTCCATGGTTCACGCCTTTACAAAGAGGATGGCAAGCTTAGAGTGGTGACTATTTCGAGTAGCCCACAACTTGTGGATGAAGAAGGAATAGTTGCTAGAGTGGATGGAAGAGGGAATCTTACCATGAAGAAGTTTTTGAAGTCTCCCGAACCGTTCTTCAATCTCCCTTTTCAAACTGATGCTATCAATGGAACATTTGAAAAAGTTATCGTGAGCTTTGCTAATATGGCAAAGGCAATATTAACTTTAATAGATAGAGAGATTGAGACTCCGTCTATTGTGATTAATAATAATGATGAGGATTCTCGCGACTTGTTTGCATACATTGATAACGACCCATCTGATAATTGTGGCCGTCATTCTTTGATAACATGGAATGCATCACAGCATAGGAAAAATTCCAAATCTAAAGGCAGAAAAAAAAGGGAACCTTCTGTGGTCGGAGAAAGTATGAGCTATTATCAAGCTCCTTTTTTGTCTCCTTCAGCCCATTCACCAAATGGTTCCGAAACTGGATCAATCCATCAGGATTATTTTAGCGATGGCTATGACATTTCTAGTAACAGTAATTCGAAATTGCATTCCAGATCTCCGAGTGCTCCTGAGGCCATAAGCGAACATTCCATAGAACGAAACCTTCTGTATAATAATCGTTGGAGTATTGATCAGAAGGATGTCATAGGCTTACGTCAAAATGGAAATTCAAGTACTCATCAGATAGGTCAACTAAATGATGCATTATATGATCCACAATTTCAAGTTCCGAGATCTGGATCTTCTATAGTTCTGAACCAAACACATGACTTCCAAGGTCACTCAGGTACTGTTAATTCATATAAGGTTGATCTTATGGGATCAGAAGATAATCTTCCTGAGTTCCGGGCTGATGTATTTGAATCCAATATTTTTAATAAGACCCCGTTTGATGAGATCCATGATCCTTTTGATTCTAACATTAATATTGGCTTGAGTTACCAAAGTAATGACAACTATGAAAATAGTGCTTTTCCAAGCTCTACTGAAAACCCATATGGTGAGTGCGTGCCATACAACATTTTGAATACACCCATTAGAAATAATCTAAGCTATGAAAATAGCGCTGGTTGTGAAGATAACGATTTCCTTATATCTGCTACTAACTCGCACGCCGTTCCTTACAACAACTGGGTTTCATCTATTAACAATAAACCAAGCTATGAAAATAGCACTGACAATTTCCCAACCTCTGTTAATAACTCTCATGGTGCCAGTGTTCATTGCGACAATTACATTTCTAGAACTGATATATCTATTAGCAATGAGTTTCAGCCTGATCTTCGTGAATTGAATACTAGCGGTAGGTTTTCTCCCCCTAGACTAGTTTCTGAGGAAGACCCCTTTGATATACTTATTAACGACGGTCAATCAGATAAGAAAGACCCTTTCATTCTTTAACAACGCTATTTAATATATTTATTTGTATACTTAATTTTATTAGTATTAATTCCAAATGTTGTTTTTATTAGTTGTAAAATGATATTCATATCTTACAGTATTTATGCATATGCTTAACTTAAAGTTATCTAGGTTTACATTTGAATGTAATAATCCTCAGGCTGATAATAGACACTCCAAAGTTAGCTGCCGCCTCGTAAAATGTTTGCAAGTGAACAAGTTAAAGTTAGTAGTTTATCTTTGTTTTCTTTTTCATCTCATAAGAATTTGAATCAATATTCTATCCACGGGGCAATAAATTTGTATTAATATGCTAATGATCTGATAGGAGGAGAATCAAGCAATACTTATATTCTACAAGGGAGTATAGTGTCACGAGTCATGGCCCTTGTCACTAACCTGTGAGTAGTATCGATATTCCTAATCCTACAAGGAAATAACGGTAATTAACGTTACCAGTAATAGACAGTTCGTTATTCTTGTTAGTAACTAGTTAGAGGATTTCTGCAGAGAAAATAATAAATAATACAACCATACACTGCTAATGACTCGAACCCAGTCTCGACGGGGTTTCAGAATATTCACTCATATAATAAATTAGAGCCTTTATTTGTTGTTACTAAGAAGCAATTTTAGATCACTTGTTTCAATATTTACTGGTTGTCTCGGTAAGGTTCTTTTCTGGTGCAGCAGAACTATATGTACACTACACATTACTGGGATCATGTCAACGTGTTAAGATACATGTAGGAATCAGTAGGATGTAGCAGTAGTTACTAAATAATATCGAGTGCAATTGTAGGGTACAATCAAAGCCAGGTTGGCCAAGCTCTTTTAAATTATTTAAATAAAGAATTAACCATTTCTATATAAATATAATTATAAAGTAAACAATGCATTTTAACATTTCTATAATTTTTAAGATAACTCCTACTATTAGCCTTTTTATATTTGATTTATATCAGTACTTTCTATTTGATTTAGAGACACCACGTTTTGAGCCCTCGAAATTAGGTGGGGCCAATCCCTGCTAATATATATGTTCTACTTAATCTACAGTGAATATTAGTTCAATTCAAATAAATTATAAAACAAGTAGACCCGTTACCCAAAGTAATTAAAGAACGGCACCAGTCAAATTTGCCGATAAAATTATATATGTTTCATTGGCCATAGCCACTATTATAGATATATTTTAAAGGTGGAAATAATGAAATAGTTCTTCTTTTCTATTCTTTCTTTTATTTTAACTGGTATTCTTATAATGAATATGGTTTCTTTTCTTTCTTTGTCCCTGACCTTGTACAACTCAAACTGCATATGGACTACAAAATTGTCTACAACGTTACATCAACCTAAGAGCTTTCAATCCATTGGTGCTAACTTTCTAAACAGAAAACACAATGATTATTGATGATAAAGCATACATATGTCCATATTCATAGAACCAGATATTTATTGTTGCACTGGTTTTCAATAATATGGTAGGGTACAGTAGGTTATTACAGTCGTACCTGCTGATTGCACTTAAGGTTACAGATGGTTTGAGAGATAAGTAACCTCAAAGACAAGGTAACGCCGGCAACTAAGATTCAAGGGAGTTACACTTTATGTCAGCGCTTTAAAGCTTATATTACATAAAAATATACTGTGAGTTACCGGTTCGCGCTGTGAAGTCACTTACAGTTGTGAACAACTCGGTTAGCATTATAGCGACTTAACTAAGAGGAAAACATTGTGAGCATCTGCTTTTATTTTATGGCAGCAGTTAAAATCTGTTGCTATTAATTTTCTTTAAATGACGTTGATCTGCGTGGCCCTTCTATGACACCATTTACTGGCTAATATTGGGAATATACACAGAAAAAGCTTCGAGCCGTTCTAAAAGGAACCAGTTAACAGCTCTGCTTAAACGCTCGCACATGCCTTTATGGCTAGTTGACCCACCATAGTCGGTAATTGACAGAGCACCGGCAGCAGTAAATTTATCTGCAAAATGCCGTATTGAGATATATGGTACCCAACCCTCTTAATTACTGACTGATAACCACCAGTTGAAATTCACCGACATTCGACTTACTTGAGTCACTGCACGTAATTTGAATACAACTATTAATAACTGTTTTACAACACAAAAAAACTGAAAAAAAAAACAACAACAAAAAGGTCCTGTACTGGATTGGATAGGTGAGGTGTTCTGACGTTTGTCAAATTTTGTTTGTCAATTCGGTTGGGTAGAAATTCTGTTGGCGAATTGAATCGTTGTCACTTCAGCTTCGATTTTAAATTTTTTTTTTATGATAGTTTATCAACTTTGCTCAATTTAAGCTCTTTTTGATTTATTAGAAGAAGAAAATATTTAGATACAATGTCATCATACTCTGCATCAGCTGCTACTAGAAGAGGATCAATTGTTCCTCCTTTGTCTGGAATAGAAAAGCCAGTTGTCGATAGCGTTCCGGAAAAATGTGACGTTTTAATCTCTGGAACTGGACTTGTCCAAAGTATCTTAGCTGCTGCTTTGGCTTGGCAAGGTACTAGTGTATTGCATATCGATAAGAATTCTTACTACGGCAGCTCTTCTGCTTGTTTCCATGCTGATGATCTTTTGCAATGGGTAGACAGAGTGAATAAAGGTAAAGAGCCTTTATTTTCAAATGCAAAGTTGTACATGTCTCGAAGAGTCGATTCCAAAAAGTACCTGGTTGATATTTCCCCAAAGATCATGTTTGCTAAATCAGATTTGTTGGGCACTTTAATTAAGAGTCGTGTTTTTAGATATTTAGAGTTCAAGGCTATTGGTAACTTCCATACCTTTGAAAATGATTCTTTTGATAAGGTTGCTGGTAGCAAGGAGGATATCTTCACTGATCAAACTCTTTCTTTAATAACCAAACGAGAGTTGATGAAATTCATGAAGTTTGTACTCGAATGGGAGAATAATTCGGACTTGTGGAAGCCTTATGAAAATGTGGCAATAGAAACCTTTTTATCCGAAAAATTCCGTCTTGAACAACCTCAAATCAATGAGTTGGTTCTATCTATTGGATTGTGTAGAGATTTATCGGTCGATACCCCTGTTGCATTGGCGCGAATTAAGAGATATATCACTTCTTTAGATATTTACGGAAATTTCCCCGTTTTGTATTCCATGTATGGAAGTGCTGGTGAGCTGTCCCAGGGTTTCTGCCGATCTGCTGCCGTTGCTGGTGCTACTTATAAGTTAAAGAGCGATATTTCTAATTATGACGCAAGCTCTAAGGTTGTAACCTTGACTGATGGCTCCAAGGTTTACGTTTCGGAGAAAGTTGTACTGCCTCCCAGTCAAACTATAGCCCAACAGGATACCAAGTCTAGAACAATTAGTCGCCTTACTGCTTTTGTTGCTAAGGATTGTAAGGAATGGTTTGCTGAGAACGAATCTGGGGCCATTGTGGTATTCCCTCCTGGGACTTTGTCTACCGATAATAAAACTGCTGTACAAGCCATTGTACTCGGTAGTGGTAGTGGTATGTGTCCAGATGGACAAGCTGTTTGGTACTTATCTTCTGTTGAACCTGATGTTTCCAAAGCACACAAAGATTTGGAAGAGGCTTATTCTAAGCTTGAAGCTTCCATCATTCGGGAATCTACTGAGGATTTTGAATTTGACAATGTTAATGAAAATGACATTTCCTACCGACCCGATGGTATGCCCGTTCTATCATCTGTCAAATTGGGTCAAAGTTTGCAAAACTTTGTTGGACTGCAAGAAAAGTTGCAGTGTATTTTCAAGCTTTCTTATAACCAGGTTGTCTCTGACACCCTAGATAACATAGATTTTGCTGAGCCTAATCTTAATGGACCTGACCCCAGCCCGCTTTTATATACACCTCTTCAACTCTCTGAAATATCATATGATGGTGTATTGGGCCAAGCCCGGGAACTGTATATAAGAATAGTTGGTTCAGATGATGACTTTTTTGATGTGGATTTTGAAGATGATGCTTCTATTGCCTCTGCTCAAAAGGAGGCTGCAGCTCCTGATGATGGCCCAGAAGAACAGTTAGACGACGATGAATTCGGTCATGATATGGAATTGTAATAATTTCTGTAAATGTTATTTATATATCTGAATATTTATAATGTAGTATTTGTAA
Organism: Sugiyamaella mastotermitis; assembly: GCA_030572735.1. Classification (NCBI taxonomy): domain Eukaryota; kingdom Fungi; phylum Ascomycota; class Dipodascomycetes; order Dipodascales; family Trichomonascaceae; genus Sugiyamaella; species Sugiyamaella mastotermitis. The sequence goes on from JAJMBN010000017.1 coordinate 66,274, forward strand.
TTTTTAAATCTTTGTTTTATGCTTATTATTATTTCAGTTAAAGATTGATAGGTCAAACGCGCTTCACGCCTAATATTCATCGTTTGTTGCGGCGCGTCTCTCAAATTCTGTATTAAAGTTCTTAATAACCACCGGTTTCAGCAAAGCAAATCCTGTCTCTCAGCCCATGATACTGGTCCAAGATAGCAAAAATGTTATCGAAAAGGTCAAATGGAAATTCGGCCTATGTTGACTTCAGTAAAATTGGCCTTCAAGGTAGGAGAGCCGGTGTGGTGATTAGTGATGATATTGTTCGAGACGAGTTTGGAATGGAGGATATGGATGACTATTTTAAACAGCCAAAGCAGCCGACAAATGACAGAACTAAATCTATTATGAATTTAGTTTTACAAGTGCCTGATGATTCCAGTAGGCGATCATCTGCTAACCAGAGTATGCAAACTAATAGCGATATTGAATCAATGGAACTGGATAGCTCTGGCTCAAGAGCCAATATTTCATCAAATATACCTATTGCTGACTTGTCAATAGCTAGTTTTGATTCATCAGTTCATATACCACGTTTGACTTTCAATACTAGTCATATGGGATTAAACAGATCCCTGATTCGAAAGTCTATTTTACCTCAGAAACCATTTACTCCTGTCACTAGCCGACGATCTCGCGAGGCCATTGGCACTACTCCTGCACAAGCATCAAATGTACCAACGCATAAAGGAGATAAAAGTAGCATTATATCAATATCGTCGACAGTGCCTAAAAAAGTGGGCAATTTAAGGCAAGAGAAACCTGAGCGGCCGAGCTTTTTGAGGTCTTGGGATAATGCCAGCGATAACAGCGATATGGATAGTACTGAAGATGTGGCTACCCAGGCGGATAGTAGATCAGAGAATGGTGAACTCGTTGATGCACCAGGTTCTCAAGGTGAAAATGAATATGAGCAAATTCAAGCGGGGCCAGATAATATGTCAGACTCTCTAGGAGAACTGTTGGAACAATCGTCGCAAAATATGGACGATGATTATATGCATTTCTCTGATAGAGATGAAGAAGTCGGAAATGAAATGCCTCAAGATCATATCTCAGATGTTAATAATGAAAGTTCTCCTGTATTGTCGAGAAATTCTGTTCTGTTGGGTGAGGTATCTGGTAAAGAATCGCCGGAAGATGATGTCGCAGTCTCAAATGCTGAAAGCATACACGTTTCGAATTCTAGTCAACGGTTCAATGCAGCTGACGAAGAATCTTCTAAGGACCATTTTACATATTTAAATGCTGAAGGTAAGATTTTTTCGTCTAAGTCACGGGGTGATGATAATACATTCATTAACGAAGATGAAATATCTCCTGATACTAGAGAACATGATGCTCAATCTGAAGTCAAAACTTCTAGCCGTTCTAGATCTGAATCTCGGTTTTCATATTATGATAGTGATGAAGAAGACGAATATATTAATGGAGCTGCAAATAGCACTAGTGTTGGGTCAGTATCTATGTATGATCCAGATTTGACGCGTCAATTTTTAGATTCTGATTCCGTATCAAGCCCTGACGCATCTAGTCCTGAGCCAAATCCTTCTACAGGAAAGACTATGCGGGTGTTGCCTTCTAATATCAGTGAAGGTGGCTTGAGAAAATCATCTAGACAAAGAGTCGCTCCTTTGGCTTTTTGGCGTAATGAACGAATAATATATAATCTAGATAAAGAGCTTTCTGCACCCAGTATTAAGGAAGTCCATTATGAGCCTTCACCAGAAAAGATAACAAAGAAAAGAACCACAAAATCTGCAGCACGTATGCGTGTTGCTAAGAAGAAAAAGGTTGTAGAAGAGGATGGTATTGTTGAAGATAACAATACAGATGATGATATCTTGAAAGGCGAATTAAAAGCACCTGTTTTTGAACATCCTGATGCTGAAAATAGATACCTAAAGCTGATCGCCAGAAGTATGGACAGCGTCAAATTTGACCCGGTGCCAGACCAAGCTTTTTCTGTGGCAACTTTATATAATGAAGGCGTGCAAGCATCAGGACTAATCGAACTTCAGATTGGAGGGTCAAAGCCTTTAAAGCCATGTCAAAAAATTTCCTATACATTTTATGTTATCAGCGGGAAAGTTGAAGTCAATATATCTGATAACAAGTTTAGACTCCAAAGTGGAGGATCATTTCAAATATCTAGAGGAAATTATTATTCTCTGTTGAACGTAGGTAATGTACCATGCCGCCTATTCTTTGTACAATTATCAAGCAAGTCTTGATATCTTTGTACTGTTATTTATTATGTAATTTATATATGTTTGTTTATATATCATTATTTTGGGAACAGTGATTAATCTATAACTCATCATCATCGTCATCAATATCAATATCTTCCTCTGGGAAGTCTCCTACTTCAACGGTCTCTGGCTTCAAAAAAGATCCACAAGATGGCTTGGCTTGGAAATATCTCTTACCTGAAATCGAACCATCATTTTTGCCCAACGGTTCATCAAACTCTACACCCACCCATACCTTTTCTTCTTGACCACTTTTGGAGATTTCGGAAACAGGGCCAACATATCTAACGGTACCTCTTCGTTCTGTATGAGCTCCAGATACTCGACATCGGCTTCCAATCGTGATATGTCTGGACAGTACTATGCTTTTGGATTTCTCTACTTCCTGATCTAAAACGAATTGAGCATTTGGGTCAAATCGTCCTAGCTGATTCTTCTTCTTCCAAGCCTGTACCGAATCACTTCGACTTGAATAATCCTCCTCTGACATTATATATTTGTCTACTTGTGATAGGTCGTTTATATTTAGCTGGCTCCCCGCGGGCCTTGTGTCATCTACCTTACCATGTTAGATAATCTTTTAAAGGTGAAACTCCAACGGTTCTTACTTACTCTAATAGTACTATGAGTTGTTAGATCAAACGATTCCAAGACTTGTTCGTCATCATCAGCATTTATAGCTTGAGATTGGCTTGAAGCGCCAAAAATCTTTATAACTTGAGAATCAGGGGGGATTCCTGTTATAGGTTCTAATTTAGCTTTTAGTTTCCCAACTGTCCATTCAGTAGAGATTCTTCTTTCTGAAGACGTCTGTTCAGACGTCACAAACATAATGATATCTGGCATTGTATCTGAAGATCTTGCGTGTTTGCACGGATTTAGATGTATTGATTCAGTAGGGGTATCTTTTGATAGTAGAAATTATTCATCATTTTCGCGTTGCGCATATAAAAATAATACTATAAGTTAGTTTGTTATAGTTACTATTTGCTTATATAATATAATGACTAATCTTATGTAAATTATATATTACCCTAGACCTTTATAAGAATCATGGAATTTTAACACAACCCAATCGCTTCAGAATATAGTAGAACACAATATTTTGGTAAAAATGGAGAACAGAGGAGTACGTATTTATTGTATTACAGCTTATTTCAGTTAATTCATAATTTTTGGACTTCATATAATTGTCTGACATATGTTTAATTACTGCTTCAAAAATAAGTCCTTTTTGATTTACAGAGCATGCTACTAACTATTAGCCTCAACGGCAGGGACGAGGAGGACGAGACAACTATCGTGATAATCGTGAAGGGGGACGTCAAGGAGGCCGTAGAAATGATGGCAAGGATAGAACTCCAAGACCTGGTGAGGAGAGACCAAGAAAGGAAGCTATTCTTGACTTGTCAAAGTACCAAGATCAAGAAATTCGAGTCAAGTTTGCTGGAGGTAGAGAAGTTATTGGTATCCTAAAGGGATATGACCAATTGATGAACCTTGTATTGGAGAATGTCAAAGAGACTTTGAGAGATCCTGATGATGAAAACTTGTTGCTTGATCAGACTCGGGAACTTGGCACAGTGGTTGTCCGAGGGCCGCTTTTACAATCTATCTCACCGTTTGCTGGCAATGAAGTCATTGAGAACCCCTTTGTGGCTCAAGAATAAACCCCTATTGTATCATAATTTTATTAACTTTGGATTCCTGTGAACGCATGTCATAAATATTTACAGTAAACTCTGGTGGAAAAGGTGATTTGACAAGAAGTAATGAGTGATAAATGATTTAAATAACCTGTTTATTAATGAATTAAAGACCCTTGTATTGATTTTTTTTATTCATTAACTGGATTATTCTAAGTCAAATAATGTTGTTTTAGTTATTACTGTAGTATATATGTTTTGGTGTTGTATTTACAGTATTCATTTAAGCATGTTAAAAAAACGTTGTTATTCAACTTGGTTAGTGAATAACAGCGTCCAGCATGAGTGCTTTCTTTTTTTTTCATTTACTTGAATTGTTATATGGTCTACATAAAGTCAAAAATCATAATTTTTATTTATCAGAAGAATCCAATTGATTAGAATCGTTAGATCAATAGTTAAATTATATATACAAAGTTATATTAAAGTAATATGCAACATTTTATGTGCATGTACTATAATTTATATATATTAACTTATCCAATGATTCCTAAAGATTCATTAGTTGAATCATAAGTTATAACCAATAACTCCAAGTTTCAAACTTTTAACTTTTGGCAGATAATATTAGAATTAAACCATAATAACTTATATAATCATATAAAACACGGTATAAAAGCAAGAATATACAAATTTCACGTCTAGTCTACTAAATTTCTATCGGACCTATTATTTAGTTACCCTCTCTTCACCAAACTATTCATCAAGGAAAGCCTCATGCGCTTAGATTGAATGATATAATAATTAAGTTACCCCATCAATTTCTATAGTGGCAAGCGACGGTTGCAAATGTCAGGTAAGGACTTTTTCCAAATATTATTCTCGGAGATTAATGACACTAATAACTTATTAGAAGAAGACGAAAGTGGTCACAGTTCTGTGACGGCAGGTACAAAGGTAGAGGAGCCTACTGATATCACTGATGCTTCAAAATCAATTAGAAGGTCTGCTCGTTCGACGAAAGGAAGAAACCCCACTAGAGAGCGATTAGACCAAGAAGAGATTATACAAAAGCCTCAAAAAAAGTCGAGAAAGCGAAAAGCTGAGACGGAAAGTTCTGAAGATGATGGTGAAGTAAATTGTATTTGTGGAGCCAGAGAGGTGGTGGATGGAGATAATAAGTACATGGCTGAATGTGAGAAATGCTTAAAATGGCAACATGTTGAATGTATATTAGGAGTCGACAACGAGGATGCAGTGACTGATGGATATCTATGCCATGAATGTGATCCCAATTTTGTCCGTAAAGTTGGTAAAGTTTCTTCTCCACTGACTTCTGTAGTTGCTGCAGATAATAGTGTGGTTTATAAAAATGCCAATGGAACTTCTATTTCTCGGGATGCTCTTGCTGAAGCAAGCACTTCTACAGAATGCAAAATAGAGATGAAGCCTAATACTCCATCTATTACAAGCAAAGTAGGTAATTTTGGTAAAAGCAGTCCTGTTTCCGTGACTGTTAATGCGAATATCAGCAGTGATAGTGACACCAATAGTACAACTGGTAATAAGAAACGTAAAACTTCAGTTGTAGCCGTATCTACTAAGAATGAACTGCAAGAAAAAAGTGCAACACCTTTTGAGGATATCACCGATAAAGTACGAAAATCAGTTATAGTAGCATTGAAAGGTATCTTCAACCAATTAGTTTTTCCAGATGCCGTCAAGCAAGGGTTAATACAACTGAACGAAGGTGAGACCATTGACAGTTTATCTCATCGTCTTAGTTTACAAATCGAAGGATCTTTATACGAACACCTAGCTAATAAGCCTATGTCGAAAAATAAGAAAGGCAGTGTTCAAGATGTTGGTCCTAAGTATAGGGACAGATTCAGATCTTTGTCTTTCAACCTTAAAGATGAAAAGAACCCTGATTTGAGGAACAGAATTGCTACTGGAAAATTAACGCCAGAGCAAATAGTTACACTGTCTAGTGAAGAAATGTTAAATCCAGAGCTGCAAAAGCTTGCAGAATCTGTTCGGAAAGAGAGTATCCGAGAGTCAGTTCTCAAAGTAGATGATGCTCCTCGTGTTAGGAAAACTCACAAAGGTGAAGAGATTATTGAAGCGGAGGAAGATGTCGCACTAGACTCCGGATCTGGACCATCTATAACTCCGTCGGATCGCATATCAACCAATACTGACTCCAATGACAAGGAACAAACTAAAGGACCTGCAGCTGGGACAGATGATTTTTCACATGAGTCTACAGATGATAAGGCTAAGATTGACAATTCCGATACTTGGAATACAGGTAATAATAAAGAATATGATAGTTACGACTCTGGTGTAAACAATATGGATGTTCTTACATACTCTCCTGCTAACAGTGACGGTGAAGAAAATGGCGAAAATATTGAAATAGATGATGATTATGAGCTGGATAATATAATAGGAGAAAATGCTCCTAATGAAGTAAGCCTGTCAAGTACAACTAAACCTGCTGTGAAGCCACTTCCGATTTGGGCGGGCCATGTGTCAATGGCAACAGTATCACAGTTTCCGGGGTCTGCAACACATTTCGTTGGTGCTAATGCTTTTGTGCCTGAAAGTGATTGGAATGAAGTTTTTGATGTAACAGCTCCTATTGTTATAGATGGTCGTCTTAGCAGCATCACAGCAGAAAAATATCTAAATACCATTAATAGTACAAAGGACATTATCGCATTTGTCCTGAGCTCAGACGAGCCTATGAATGGTCAAGGTGTCAAACCGCAATTTGATAAAGTGTTTGACTACTTCCATACTAGACAAAAGTATGGTGTAATTAAACACAGGAAAACGGTTGTTAAAGATGCTTATATTGTGACATTAGGCCCTAGCGATCCAATCCCAAGCTATTTATCTTTATCAGATATTCAAATTGCCCTACTTGACAATGCTAGAGATAAATATAGCAAAGTGATACTAGGGGTTTTTGTTATTCAACCATTTAGAAATAGAAGTTCTACTCCTAGTGTGGCACCAAACCTCAATGGTAAAAATGCAATTCCGAGTATTTCTACTAAGGATTTTGAACTTTTACAGAATGTTTTGGCAGCTCATCCTGATATTGCAAACAATCCAGACCTCCCCAATAACCCCCAGTTACTTTTAGCGCTGTTACAACAGACGCAGAAATAAACCTAATGAGAAATGACTCTTGTACTGTACTATGTATGCCAAGTATTAATGTACCTATAACTTATTTAATGACTATTTGCTTATTACTACTACCTGAGCTCTAAATATGATTAAGTAAAATACGTACCAGTATTCAACCAATATAAGTCTATAAATCTGTATAATCAAACAACCCGTTACCATATTATCCAATTATTTCAAATTTCCTTTATTACAGAAAGTAAACCAACCTACTTTACCTTTGATGGAACTGACATACTGTCTAACCCATATATATATATATATATATATAACAAAACCCCTAGAAATACTGTATTACATGACTGGGTGATTTAAAACCTGTAACTCTTTGAAACTGCTACCGACATTGTGATCCACCAGCTTAATAATATAGCGTTTAAGAGCAATAATTAATAATGTTTTCTCTTGGGTTATCATTCTCTACATACATATATGAATTTATTCATTTTATAATACTAATAAAAACCCCTTCTATTTTCAACTCATAATAAGTCAGATACAGTAATTCAAAATTATATGTTTGACAAAATTTGCCATACTTTTAAGTCCTTACTTTGTAGTTAAGAGGTGAGCTATATTAAGTTCTGCCGAATATTCTTTTAACATATCTCTATTATATTTTGGGCATAATATGCTGGATTTTCACATTGAATTTGAATCTTTAATTTGTAAAGTTCTCCTACACAGTTAGCGAGATAGTGATATAACCCTTAACCTATAAGATATTCTTGAGTTTTGATTTATATGTTTACCAAAATGTATATTTTCAACATTTGGGCGTTTGGTGTAGTTGGTTATCACGTGCGTTTAGCATACGCGAGGTCTCCGGTTCGATTCCGGAATCGTCCATTTTTTGCGTATTTATTTGTTCAATTTGATATTCTTGGTGGGTTTTAACATCTTGTTTTCTGTTCTGATCTTTTTAAAATATATATATTAGATCCAGCGAATCTCAAGATTTTAGCTTAGGAGCTTCACCTTTTTTAACTAGGTTACGGGCTTAGATTTATAGCTATCCAGGGGGTAGGACCCATTGTGGTTACTACTGAGCTAATAACTGTCATAGCCGAATCGAGCAGGTTCTCGGAGTACCCTGCATCCTGTAGAGATTTATTCAAATTAGGTTAGATCTGGAACGCTAGCCAGAGTTTAACGGAATAAAGAATTCTTAAGCAATCCTATCATATCACGAGCTCGAGCTCGCTAATAATTTAAAATTTCTATAGTATTTACATGCCTATTTGTGTCACAATAAAATATAATATTGCCAATGGGAGGCACATATTCCTCGATTGTCGATCCCTATATAAATTATTATAGAGTTAACCTCCACTCAATAGGCAGAAATGAAATCAATAGATAAATAAAACGATTTATATAGATGATACTTGAATTTTATAAATAGTTAAATAGTGATATATCGATTCTGTTTTTAAAGTACTGGATTCAATCAAGCTAATTCTTTGTCCAAGGAGCTGGAAGTGGTGCTCTACATTTATACTGTAATTATATTAGAAGATAGTAAGAGTACCGAGGATCGATTCCCGTTTGTTCTTCTATTATAATTGGAAATTTCACATTGGAAATTATTTTTTATTAATGCTTATCTAATAATAATAATAAAAAAAAAAACAACTAAATAATTAAATTATTATTGTTTGAGTAGATGAAATCAGCATTTCCAGTTAGACCTATAGAAAAAATGAACACGACTATGGTAATCCGCCTCAACGAGATTTGCAACAGCAACAACGTAATGCGGGCCCTAATCACTTCAGACCATGGGTGATTTATAAAGTAATCCATATAAAATCGAGCTTAGACTGACCGGAAGTACAATAGCTCGATTCTGCATGTTTTTATAATTCATAGTTAGCAATTAATTTAGTTTTGCGATGCTTAATTACTCTGCTTAATTTTCAGATGCGCCTTCTTGTACATATATGTAATAAAACGACTGGTAACTAAGTTAATAATAATTATATAGGATAATGCATCAGATTAGGAATAGTGAAAAAAACCTTGTTCTAGATCTATAGAATGGATGGTTTTAGATCGAGTACGTAGATCTAAAGCTGCAAATCTGTACGATTAATGCTAATTTATTATATGAATGTAGAGGTCAATGGGGCCGTTAAAATGCACGCTGCGACAGGCGGAAGGCGAAAAGGGCCAAGCTATATCTGGTGTAAAGATATTATTGAGACTGGTATTGAGACAACATGGTACATCATTTACTGCGGGTATCTCAATAGCGTAACTAAATAGCCTCCTGTAGGTGTATATTAGATACAGTTGCGTGAAGGAACGTTAATGGCAACAGTACTTAGCTGTAACCTGTTGTATCTGGCTGCCTCAGAGCGCAAATATTGACACTGGTGTGGAACTTCTGAACATAGCTCTCCCGACTGGGGCAACAGTTATGGTTTATGAGGCCAACCTACCAGTAACTTTTTGTTAGCTAGTTTCTTTATACATAACTACAGAACAACAAAGTTCCTGCAGGTTCAGAGTCTAGGTCTGAGACACCGGCCTTGTTATCCAGCATGAAACATTATATATAAGTTAATGTCTAAGCGTGAATATGACTTACATTTTCAGTAAGTTTCTACATAAATATACCTTACTATCCAGCTTGAAATATTAAGTAAATATATATCTAGTCCATATCTATACCCAAAAGTAAGATTAAAACTCAAAATCCCACATATTCCCACATATTCAAGTTGGCTCGCCCCCTGACGCAGCGAGGCCCTACAGGCTCGGCGGATGTCTTAATACAGATGTTGTCTGTTGCCAGGTTGTTAACCAATATTAGTGGACGTGGTTGCACCTACAGTACATGGCAGCACAAATAGTAGTTGCCAGCCTGCACTGGAATGGTGCCTTAGTAGGAGAGCTTAAGGCTCCTAACTGCCTCGCCTGTAAGTTACCAAAGGTGGGCTTTACAACCACCGTTACCACCCACAGACTGGCATACTCCTTATGCAGTGGTAGACCTAGTTGGGCCAATTTTGGGCCTCGTCGTTACACCAACTGTAAGTTAACTTTACGTCTCTTTTTTTCTTCCTTTTTCAAAGTTCCATCTGGCAGTACAGAATAGAAATCGGTCGGCTATCAAGTCTGCTAATTAACAACCTGTATTACTAAAAATTCCTAGTGGTTCAGATATTGATACTTGATTTCTACCAAGGTGAAGGTTCGATCAGCAATTTATCAACTCCGAAGTTATATACCAACCGATTTTTTCGATTATCGGTACCAAGAGTTTAACAAATTGTAAATATCGTAAAAAAAAAAAAAACAAAAAACAAAACAACCTCAAAGTCAATCGAACCAGAAAATATAATTGAGATTCTAAAGAATTATAGAATCTTTTTACCCTTTAAGCACACAGAAAATACCACCAGTGGTAGTAAATATCAGAAAGGGTCTGAACAAAAATTTAGATTTATTGGAAGGTTTTTATTTTTTTATGATTTTTGGATTTCTTGTATTTTATTATATCAATTAAGAGGAAATTATATATATATGGTTAACTGGTAATGTCTTCTAATCAACCAGAATTGCAATCGCCAGAGTCGAGAGCCAGTGATTTTGGCATGCACCATTTAACTATTGATACTGATGATTCTAGTCCACAGATTGGAGTGGCTATAAGTGAAGATACCAGAAATAATCCAACTGTAGTAGAAGGGACTCGAACAAAGGATGGTAAGTACATCAATTTTGAGGCATAGTTTTTTAGACAAAAGTTTCGAATTGGTCGTCATATTACGTTATTTTTCATTATAGACGAAAGGTTGACACATCCATATATATTTTGACTTGACCGGTATCTTGTCAACAAACATAAAATAAAGAAAACAATCTGCAGTGGCTGGTGGTCGAATTTTTGAACAGAGTACAAATGAATGAAATGAATGAAATGAAGGTTTGGAATATAATATTATTACTTTCAAAGCCTGAAAAGTTTAAGGACTTTGATATTTAAGCAGTCTGACAATCGGCGATAACAACCCCAGCTATGAGAATGAAATGGTTCCGCGTTGGGACTAGCACATGGTAAGACCATTTTTCAATGATCCATTTTTGACTGCATTCATTATACAAGATCTGGAAAATTTATAGTGCATCTTAATCTTAATCTTAATCAAGATGAGTTAAACTGATTGTTTTGGTTTGTTTGTGGCTCCCTTCATTCCTGTGCTGCCGCCTTCTGTCTAAGTTAAATTACTGGCTGCTGCAGTTAATTGTTTGGTCTGCTTTTAAATGTGTGTGTATCGGTATGGGTAAGTTTATAGGCTTGCGTCTTATGAACTCTGATGAGGCTCATTTTATAAAAACGTTAATATTTGGGCCAACACGAAACTTTGGGAAAAAATATCTGCGAATAATCAAGGTTAAACAAAAATAGCAAAACCTTGTTATTTTTGTGTGCTTCATATCTATTATTGTGACTTTCTGTTTACTAACGCATCTTTCTAGCTGCCTATCGGGTAAGCGCATCTGTTCGGTCATCTGCTTCTTCTCTTGCATCTCCAGTATCTCCAACTTCTCCTTCACAATCGCGGTTCAACTACAATCTCCATAGAGTTGCTACTAAAGTTCCTACTACTGATATGGCTAGTAAGTTTTATTATTCCTTTTTTGCTTTCTGGTATAAATAACTAACGTTTTACTTTAGATGCTGTTGAGCGTCCTTATGACTCCCTTGCTACTATGGGGTTGCAAGGACCAATAGAACTTGGCCCCAAATTATTGAGACAAGAGCTACAACCGGTCCAAGTATCTACTAGCAATAGATCAGAGTACCAACAACCGCAATATCATGGAAATGAAGACCTTACTCCTACAGCACATTTTCCTGGTGCGTTTCCTTCACAGGCGACTTACTTACCAGAGGAAGCGGAATCTTCTAATGAAGAAATCAAGAGTAGGTCACAAGTTTCTAGTCCTATTGACTCTGGTAATACACCAGTTCAAGGGACCACGCAAAGTTTGTTAGAGAACCCACAAGTTCAACTTGCTCCTTTAGATGAGGTTCCCACAGGACCTGCCCCTCCAATACCGTCCCATGCACCAAGTAGGAAACTATCTACTGTCACTCAGTCTTTGAACCCTTCAGTGCCCTTAGGTCAAGTACCTGAGAAGCCAGTGGCCATTGAAGGGTACCAAAATGATGATATGCCCAAGTCTATGTCATCTGTTGAATATGCATCAGACGATCATACCAGCAGTCTACACACTAGTTCTACTTCATCTGATACTCCAACTTCTAGCCCTAACCGAAATAAAATTCAGCACTCTCCCCGGACGTACGATTTGCATTCGAATATTAAGGATATTGACGATTCTCCTGCTATTGGTTTTCCGTCATATAGCCCGGCTATTGCTACTCCTGTAATTCATCCTTTCCCGGACGAAGTTACTCATCCTGATACACAAGCTCCAAATGTATCTCCTTTTACTCCTTCTCTACAAACTAATGCAGAACAATTCCAGAGTGTACGTCATAACTCTAGATCTTCTCCTTCATCTACCCGAACTTCCTCATCATACGCACCAACGCCTGGTAATAGAAGCAGAGCTACTAGTAGAGCAGGCGAGGTTCCTGTGACAATTACAGAACCTATTCCAGAGCTGAAAACTCCCACATCCCAGTCATCATTAAGTCGTCATTTCTCTTCAAAAACTCCAAGCAGCTCAAGTTCTAGTACATCTGTTGCTACTGAGCAAACAAATGGAAGGCGGAGAAGAGGTACTCTCAATGGGTCCAAATCCGTCAAAGGTGTCTTTTCCAATATTGTCAACTCTATGAGAAGTTCTTCAGGAAATGATGGCTCCAATAGTTCCAATAGTCCTTCTAGTAGAAAGTCTAGAAACAGTGCCGATAATAGTACTATTGGCTCTACTTCTAACACCTTAAAGATCTCAACTCCATATGATCTTAAGCATGTCACACATGTTGGATATAATAACGATACTGGTCAATTCACAGGTATCCCTAAAGAATGGGAAAAACTATTGTCTGATAGTGGAATCTCGAAGACAGAAGCAGAGCAACATCCACAAGCTGTTTACGATGTTATGAAATTCTACCAGGATTCCAATTCTACTGAAAGTGAGGTCTGGAAAAAATTCGGCAAAGCAAAGTTCATGGCGACCCCTAACTTAAGCAAAGGCTCAGAAATAGCAGACGTAACAACCACACCTTCTTCCCCTATAGCCTCCCCTTCTAGCGGGGTTGCAAGTCCAATTTCAACTGAGAACATTGTTAATGACTATTTTGATGATGATGTTGAAGATGAGAGCAGTGTACCTTCATCGCCGGTTGTTGTAACTCCTGTGACAAGTGAAGCAAAGAGCATCACAGGCCCCACACATTTCACTCATAATAGGCCAGCTCCTAAAGCCCCCATATCATTAAACAAAAAGCTCAGTACAGTGGGATCAACTTCGATATCAGGAACTCCAAGATCACCTCCCCCTAGACCCCCTCCAGCACCGCCACTTGGGGTACCTTCTGTCAATGCAAACTATTCAAAGCAACCTAGACAGACCGCTAATTATGATCAACAGTATCGTTTACAGCAACAATATCCCCAAAGACATCCACATCATCACCAAGGAAATGTGACCCCGGGAATGAGACAGAACCAACAGCAGTACCAACAACAGCAAACCATACAGATGAAGATGCAACAACAACAAATGTACCAACAAGAGTTATATTTGAAGAAGCAGCAACAGCAAGAGCAACAACTTCAGATGCAACAAGTTTTATTACAACAACAGCAGCAGCAACAGCAGCAACATTTGAACCAAGAGTACAACCAAGTTCAACAACAACAGAGACTTTTGGAACAGCAACAGCAGCAACAGTTGAAACAAGCTGGGGATGACAAGAATCTTCAACTTCGTCAACAAGCATACGGCCAGCCAGAGGAATTTCAACAGCTGAAGCAAGCAATTGGAGTGCAACCCAGTAGTCAATCTAGAGGTCCCAAGGATCCTGTTGCTACTGCGAAGAGAAGAGAGGCTCGTCGTAAAAAGGATAATGAAGCTATTGCCAGACTTGCGACAATTTGTACACCTGGTGACCCCACAGAGGTTTACCATAGTCTGTCAAAGATTGGACAAGGTGCAAGTGGTGGTGTATTTACTGCCTATCAAACTGGCACTAATCTTAGTGTTGCCATTAAGCAGATGAATTTGGATCAGCAACCAAAGAAGGAGTTAATTATTAATGAAATCCTAGTTATGAAAGACAGTAAACATAAGAATATTGTTAACTTTATTGATAGTTATTTGCACAAAGGTGATTTATGGGTTGTCATGGAGTTTATGGAAGGTGGAAGCTTGACTGATGTAGTTACCTACAACTATATGAATGAAGGACAAATTGGTGCTGTGTGCAGAGAAACATTGTTAGGGTTAGAGCACTTACACTCGAAGGGTGTCATTCACAGAGATATCAAGTCAGATAATGTACTTTTGTCTCTAAAGGGTGATATTAAACTCACTGACTTTGGTTATTGTGCTCAAATTAATGAAGTGCAATCTAAGAGAACTACAATGGTAGGAACACCTTACTGGATGGCACCCGAAGTAGTCAGTAGAAAGGAATATGGCCCAAAGATTGATGTTTGGAGTTTAGGTATTATGGCTATTGAGATGATTGAAGGTGAGCCTCCTTACTTGAATGAATCCCCTATTAGAGCATTGTATTTGATTGTTACAAATGGAACACCGAAGCTTAAAGAACCGGAAAAGATGTCTCCCAGCTTGGCTTCATTTTTGGAATGGGCTTTGCAAGTGGATGTTGAAAAGCGAGCTACTGCTTTAGAACTTTTAAGCCATGAATTTATTCAGAATGCTGATAGTTGTAGAACTTTAGCTCCCTTGGTTTTGGATGCTCGTAAGCAAAGGGAACGTGAAAAAAATAAGGTTTAATAAATTGAGATGATTTAATGAGAATTGCCAGACTAAAAAATGAGTCAAGTGGTATCTAGCCAAGGTTTTTGATTCCTTGTTGGTTTCTTATTATATATTATATTACTATATATTACGTTTTAGAGTTATGAATGATGAACTATTTCTTTTATATTTTCTTATTATTTGGCCATTTAAAATCAAAAACCACTAACTAACTAGTTACTGTACTACGACTTGGTAGTTTACTCCAGGTTTGTCGAGGTTAGGTATATGTACACATGGGTTGGGGAAAAGGTGAAAAATTCCATTTTACTGCAAAGCTTTAGATAACTGACTGTTCGAACCATTTGGATTTAGTTTGACTGATTTTTCACACAAATTGACAATGCTAAGGTCTAGTAGGTTGTTCGGAATTTCCAAGAGAATCCCGACAACTTCATTTCACCGTGGAACCTCTAGATTCAACAGTACTGTTACTGCAGTTGCTGAAAAAGAGGCCCCTTTGGTCCCTGAGGATAATGTAATCCATGAAGAGCATCTTGCAAAAATTAGGCGAGCTATTAGATCTCAATCCATCATCGATGCTTCTAAAAATGTTGAAATCTCCCCTGAACTTGAAGCTAAGCTTAATAACGAATTAAGTAGCTTCATCAAAGAGTTTATTGTTGAGAATGATTTCCTTGAGGAGTTTCTTGATGTCGTTGATGTTGACGACACTAAGCTCGCAGATGTTCAAAGCATTTTGACAACAAAGGCTGCCTCGGAGAGCACTGATCAAGGAAATATTAAAGGCAGAGTTCAATTTCCTAACGTCATCCGTAGCGAGTTCGATGAGCCTTATACCAGTCAAGAATTGTACTTGCGACGAATTTTCCATGCTGGTAACTCGATTAACCTTGGTGCAGAAATCAAGGATGTATATGAACCTCACAAAGACATATTTTCCCCCCCTTCTATCAGAGAGACTTCTATTGCCACTTTATTGGCCGCAGGTGCACATTTAGGACATTCCACTGCATTACTCCGTCAAAACAACCAGCCTTTTGTATATGGTATTCGTGACGGTATTCATATTATTGATTTAGATCAAACTTTGGCTTTCCTAAGAAGAGCTGCAAAGGTTGTTGAAGGAGTGGCTGAAAAAGGAGGTGTCATTTTATATGTGGGAACTTTAGAAGGTCAAGAAAGATCTATCCAAGTGGCTGCTGAACGTTCAAATGGTTACTATGTTCACACTAGATGGATTCCTGGAACCTTGACTAACTCTTCTGAAATTTCAGCATCGTGGGAAAGAATTGAGATTGACATGTCAGACAAGCCGACTGGTCGAAAGCTTGCTCCAGGTCTTTCCAAAACTATTGTTAAACCTGATTTGGTTGTGATCCTTAATCCTGTTGAAAACAGAAACTTAATTTATGAATGCTTGGCCACCAAGATTCCTACTATTGGTATTATTGATACTAATTCTGAACCTTCTTTAGTAACCTATCCTATTCCTGCTAATGACGATTCGCTAAGAACTAGCGATCTTTTGGTTGGTATTTTATCCAAAGCTGCCCAACGGGGACGTGTTAACAGATTGAAGCAGTTTCAAAATTATCAGGTAGAAGCAGAGACTGCTTTATCTAATGAAAAGTTCAACCATCATGAAGAGGAGCCCTTAAACCAATATGAGAAGTCTATGGTTGATGAACAAGTGCTTGCTCAAAGCGCTGCTTCCAATGTGCATTTTGATAAGAAAGCATCAAAGTCAGGAATTTCTCCTATGTAAATAATAATCTTATATGTGTATAGTTTTATGAAAATTACTTTAAAATATCTATCACTTGCATCGGTTTATAGTTATTAGCATTATTATTAATATTATTGTAGCTTGTTTATGTCAAGGGCGTTATAGATTATACTGTACAAGTCTAGAGATATAATCATAATACCTGATATATATCAACTAGACTGATATATTTATTTAGTCTTCTTTTCAGTCTCTGGGGATTCTCCATCATAATCATCATCATCTTCGTCATCGGATCGTTCATCCTTTTGAATATTTTGGAAGATATATCTGTAAGCAATTCGGAAAATCAAGAAAAGCCAATAAAGATTAACCAATTGAAGAGCAAATACAAGGAAGAATGTGATATATTGAGAAATCCAACATTTGTATTGCTGGGTATCCCAATTCAAAGTAAAGTCACCAACAGTTCGGAATTCAGTGAGAATGGACCATAAAAATATAATATTAAGATAATGTCGGAAGTAAATCCATACACCCATAAAGAGAATGAAGAAAGGACCAGTGATTGGTGAGTCGATGTAATTCAGAGTCTTAGAAAGAGCTAAAAACATATCACTAACATCCATGGTAATATAAACTGCCAAACCCATCCAGGTAAAATGGAATCTATAAGAACAGAAAATAAGAGCAATAGTTACAATATGATGGAAAACAAGTTCCTTGAAATCCTTCCTAGGTTTTTCAAGTTGCAGCATCAAAACCACAGACTGTTGAGCCCAAAACGAGGCTTGAAGCAGGTAAAATAACTTGAACAGATACTCGTGAGATTTATGAGGATACGCTTCATAGAAAGAAGTAGTGTTAAAGAACCAGATTGGAGTGTAGTACATAATAAAAAGACCAAATGGACCAGATATTCCGTAGTAAATAATTGAATAAGTTTGCTCCATGAATCGACTAATCTTTCCTCTTTTCGAGATACCAAAATATCTTGCTAAGGGTCTTAGAAGAACTTGCATGCAGAATTCTCGGAAAAATGTAAAAAATAACATATGGAAAAATACAAAAGCAAAGTCCTTTTTACCTTTACCATAGAGAACTGGAGAAGTGTCGGGAATCTCATATGATAAGTGGAGAAACATATGTAAAGGATTTGCAGGGCTCTTATCAGGAGACAAAGCGTATACACCATGGAAAAATGCCAGTAAGATCAAAGGATTGACCCAAGTATTTTGGTATGTCAACTCACGGTATTCTATCCACAAACGATTTAAGCCGGTGGCCTTTGGAATATTGACTTGTTGTAAGGACCCAGAAGCTGTCTTTTCGAGAGTCTTACCTCCACTCAAGGCCCGTTGTCTCTGGACACTAGCTCTTTCACCTGAAGGGGCACTCATTGTTGCCAAAGAGGGACCAGAATTGTCACCCAAGGCAATTTTTCCCACAGTTGAGGATCTTCTTGGTCTAGCCATTGTGTGTATATAATGTATCCACAAGTATAACTCTTCAATATATATTTAGCGTATTTGAAATTTGAATTTTTATCGTAGCTGAGGTGTTTAAAGTACTGGTGTCAAATTATACCGCAAATACGTATTTCCCCCTTAATTTTTACAAAGCAAATTGTTACTGTTGCAGAGGTAACTTGGCTTACGGTATAATAACAGCTTGATAATAGCGAGAAAAAAAAAATCAAAAGGCCCCTTATGAATTGCCTCTGTAGATTATATATGATGTGTTAAACAACAAACCAAAACGTGTTACAAATCCACAGATGCGAACTGGTAAAAAAAAAAAAAGCACTGCAGCACTGCTTCGTCTAAGAAAAATGTAGTACGTCACTGAGAGAGCCACCTCTGGTGCGTCGCATTCGCCAAAGCACAGTTTGCTGTTCCAGTTTAGTCCCAATCCACTGTTAGCGCTCGTACTTCTAGTGATTAACAAAGACAAAATGACTAAACCAACAAGTTGCTTTTAAATATTATGCAGACATTTAAAACTAATATCCAATCAATTATTAAGGTAGGCGTTTAAACATTTTATATTAATTACAAACTAAACTCGGTACCTTGTTTATATAAGTGTACTGATACTTGTCTATCGCAACACCGACTACACCGATTTTACCCCTTTCGGTTTTAATGTGTACCCATGGCACAACAAGGTATAGATAGATTTTTATTTTTTGTTCCGTAATGGTACAACGAAGAGAGAATGTCGGTAAATTGGTACTGATTGGCAAATCTCTCTAAACTCAGTTATGTACCAGTACACTTTCTCCTGGCCGAAAATGCGATAGCTTGGGCGTATAAACAATAACTTAACTTAACTAACTTAACATTGACAGATAAGTTAGGACATATATTCCCCAAGCACACATACAGGTGATACGGGTAAGCTAAGTTAGGACATATATTCCCCAAGCACACATACGAAGTCACATACAGGTGATACGGGCAAGCTAATGTTACAGCTGACTAGCTAATCACTCACTACAGAGTGTGTAAGATATTGCCTGGCAGCAAACGCCCGGACAGCCCGAATCGGTGTTGTTGGAATCTTCTTGTATTGCAGACCCGGCGGTAACAAGTTAGGTACAGTACTTAGAGTTGACAGTTAATGTAAGTTAACTTATAACTTATTAGTAGTAGTTGACATCAGCGAACGATCCAACTGTTAGGTACTAGCTAACCTAACTGCCTATAAGTGGGCTATAATAATTATATCTTTCTTCAGTCACTGTAGAAACACCACCAACTCATGGACACTGCCTCTTTTTCTCACACCCGGTCTCAACCCTTTATGAGCTGATCGAATCGGAACCTATCCAGTAATGTTAATCAAGCTCATTAGTTCAAATATATGTAGTTTGGAAATTTGATATAATCATGACTTCGTGGAGTTTTGGCTAAGTGTATGCCATATATAATCTTCGAGGCAACGATTAATAGTTAATACCTTAACGTTAAGTTAAGTTAACTTAATACATTAAATTGCCTCACCATAGTTATACTAACAGCTTTATACCGATAGTGAATAGTCATATCCGAATATATATAAACAATATGAGAAGTTTTAGAATATCCAAGAATTTCAAGTTTTCAAGTCATGTAGTCTGGTATGAGAGCTAACTTAACTTAAGTTAACTTTAACTTACTTACTCGCTCGCTCACTGATCATTTCAATTTCATTAATTATAAGATAATATAAATCAGAGCCAATATACTTTGTATTACACCACCAACATACAATTATTATTAGAGTCTATAAAAGTAAAATATTTTAAGTTAACGTTTAGACGCTTCGCGTATAGGGTATTACTATACCTATACATTTTGATAGCAACTGCTGAGTCCTAAAGCAACGTATCCGGCACAGTTAAGTAAAGTTAACGGTTACTGATTGACACCAGTGACCAACACCAGATGAGGCTTAAACTTGCAACACTCAGCCATTTGCCCCTGTTAGTTCAGTGTTCAGGTCGTCCGTTTAAACTTAGGCTTTGCAGTCTACATTTAGACATTTTGAACCGTCAACTTTTATCTATTTATATTTATTTCCCACAAATCTCGAAGGACGCTGTATTATATAACTGACAAGTAATAGCATAATTTAAATTATTTGCTATCAACAAAAAATCAGTTTATATTGACTTAATTTATTTGCATTACATCTGTTTAATTTGCCACTTCGCTTCATTAGAGGGTACACAACATGTTTCGATCTTCTCAACCTCCCAATCCTTTGGAAGAGGTGGTCACCAAAGCGACTGATGCAAACCTAACTTCAGAAAACTGGGAGTTTATTCTTGATGTTTGTGATAAGGTCAATGACGATCCAGAGAATGGTGCCAAAAATGCGGTTTCCGCTGTAACTAAACGACTCGGTACTAATATTGCCAATGTGCAACTATATACCTTGACATTAGTTGGATCTTTGGCTCAGAACTGTGGTTCTAAAATGCAACGTGAAATTGCAACAAAACAATTTACTGATGTTCTAGTCAAGATGAGTAAGGACAAGTCGGTTCATCGAACTGTCAAGTCTAAGATCTTAGAGCAAATGTCATCTCTATCAAATGAATTCAAATCTGATCCTTCTTTGAAGACTATGTCCGATGCTTATGCTAAAGTTTTGAAAGAAAATCCATCTTTTCAACCTCCAGAAAAGCCTCAAAAACAACAAATGTCGGATTTAGATCGACAACGAGAGGATGAAGAACTTCAAATGGTTTTGGCATTATCTCTGTCTGAAGTCCAGACAGGTAACACTAATAATCCTGCTCCCAAGTCTTCACAAGAAGAGCAGCTGAAGCAAGATAAACAAGTTCAACTACAAGAAAATGTTCAAAAAGGTACTACCGCTGCTACTGTAACAAGAGTTCGAGCTTTATATGACTTAACTTCTACAGAAGATGGTGAGCTATCTTTCAGAAAGGGAGATATTATCCAAGTTATTGAAAGCGTCTATAAAGATTGGTGGCGTGGTTCATTAAGGGGTGAGGTGGGTATTTTCCCTCTAAATTATGTTGTTCCAGTTCCAGAACCTACTGCTGATGAACTAAGAAGAGAAGCTCAAGATGAGCTAAAAGTTTTTGGCCAATCAAGAAATATCGAAAAATTATTAGCAATTTTAAGCAGTGTTGATCAAAGAGAAAGTTTACGAATTGCAGAAAACGAAGATTTGCAAAATTTATACCATTCAACTTTGGCTATTCGACCTAAGCTAGTTAAGCTCATTGAGAAATATTCTCAAAAGAAGGATGATTTGATCACTCTAAATGATAAATTCATTAATGCAAAGAAAGTTTATGATCAATTAATGGAGAATTCCTTAGCTCAGTACCGAACAAGCCATGAGGCTAGAGCTTCGTTATCACATCCTCCTCCTCATGGTCATTTTGTTATTCCTGGTGCTCCTCCTTATCCAGTAGATGCGCTATCTTATAGCTATCAACCACAACCTGCTAGACAGGATCCAAATAACTTTGTCCAACAAAACAGAAGAGATTCAGGACAATATGGCCACCCTCAACCCCAGCATTCTATGAGCCAGGGTCATATTGATCCTAGATATCGACCAAATTCCGTGTCCTCGGGTCCTAATCAGGCAAGACCAACTGTCCAGTCAGAAACACAGTCTCAAGCCCCTGGTTATCTATACCAACACCAACAGCAACAACATCACTCGCATGCACAGCCTGAAGCTCAATACCAGTCTCAACAACAGCAAGGTAGCACATCTGCTTATCCACAATCTGCTAGCCCAGTACAACATTACGCTCAACAGCAGGCTCCTTATAATGGTCAGTTACCTAGTTCTTCCTCTCACGCATCTATACAAAGTTCACCCCAACAGGTTTATCAGGGTCCAGCTCGAAACTCTATTACTAGCACTAGTACACCGGCATATGGAACACTTCAAGGGACTCCATATTCATCTAACCCTTCTGATTCTTCGGCTCCACTGGTGCCATCAGCACCAGCTGCTTCAGCTCCATCAGCACCTTTAGCACCTTCTGCACCAACACCGACAGTACCTTCGGCTCCAACAGTAGTACCAACTCCTCCACCACAGTCAAGTTCTTTGGGAAATGCACAATATAGTCATAATACAGTCTCAGCGCCTCCTTATCCTGATGACCGAGCTCCAGCTCCATATCATGAACAGGCATCTGCTCCACCACCTACTAACCCGTATGGTAATGGTGTCCCTTCATATTCTTCTACATTACCTCCATCTACTACAGGATATTATAGTTAGTGCCATATATTTTATAGAAAATTTTAATTTATTTATTTTTACATACACACCATTTATTTGTTTCGGGTTTCGTGTACTTGGCTTGAGAGTGGGGAAGCCGCAGGTACCGCCACAAAACACATCTGTTACTGTACAATAATGAAACTTCGAAGAGCTTATTTCTCATTGATCCGATATAGCAAACATGTCTCAAGCCTTTGATAGGGAACAACAGGTATGTTAAATAGCATTTTGTTACTCTATTAAGACTAATGATAGAATGATAATCGTTTAAATGAGCTATATTCGAAGATAACAGCTCTCCGAAATGTTACAACCGACATACACAATCATGCATCTGACTATTCATTAATTGATTCAACTGTAAGTACTACTTAATTTAGAAGGAAAATTGATCTTTATATTAATACCAGACTGAATCGATGGGATCAATGATAACATCAATAAAAGGATCAGCCACAAGGCTATCCAGAGCGGTTATGGCTGGTCATCCGGTTTTTAAGATGGTTGGTTTAGCTCTTTTAGCATTCTTTTTATTATATACCTTAGCGAAGTTGTTATGAACTCGCCAACTTATTCAAGAAAACGCATCATATAGTTTATTTCATAATGACTTGATATTCTAGTTACAGCTATATTTAATAACAAAAATTTACACTGTTTACCTGATGCGTCTTATTTATCATCGCGGCCACCGCCAATATCCTGGCCTAATTTATAGTTTCCGGCACTTTCCCATCTCATTTTAGATCTGGTAACAGGGAGCTGCCTTCTTAAGCCTTTGAAGGAGCCCTCATTAAGACCAACTAATGTCTTGCTTACTTCTTGCTGGTACTTTGCTTCAATATTACTGATCTCGTTGACAACTGCACTACTGTTGACAATCTGGACATCCTTCTTAGTTTTCAATCGTACATTTCCGTCTTCAAAATAATGAACATCTATTTCAATGGCACCTTTTCCAGAACCCGAAGCGTTAACAAGATACCAAGACTTCCAGTTTCCATTCCAGAAATTAGACGGGCTATACCGTCCATCGATTATAACAATAGCAATTTGACCATCTTCTTGTGGAAATACTCCAAAAGCAGACTCTGAAGGGAAATGATCTTCTACATAAGTAGATACTGAATTATAGATAGTGTTTCTAAGAGTTAGTAAATTACACAGCTTTGACAGCGAGTTGAGAGCTTACATTTGAGGGGATGATGAGCTATGCTCGTAGGATTCGGTTCCAGTAACAGTCTATAGTTAGAGAATACACAAAAAAAAAAAAAATCAGACATATAAGAGAGCTGCTTCTACTTACTCCTTGCAGATGGTCATAGGTAAAGGAAATACCAAGTTTGATATCAAAGAACTTGTCCTCTTCCAGTTGATTAAACTTGCTAACCAGAGAAATCTTTCCATTAGGCAGCTTGGCGATTCGGAATTGGTTGATATTCAATTTAGCAACCTCTTTAGAAATACCTTGTAATAATCCTTGACTTTCTACTAAGTTCTTAATGTCTTCATTGGTTAGATGTAGTCTTATCACACTTAGAGCCTACATTAACATACCATCAACAACATTATTCACCTATAAGTTAGTATATTTCATAAACAATTGCCTAACAGGGATTACTCACCTCACCAGGAGGAGCATCTGCTATAAAACTAGCAATATCGGCTGCGCTTTGAGACATGATGGTTACACAAAATCTAGAAATGCGGGTATATTAATGATGATTAGGCTTAGCTTTATACACATATACAGTTGTTACACTCGACCCAGTACCCTTACCACCACATCCCGTACAGGCAGTTGTACAACAGGAACGAACAGTTCACGACGAAGTACAGATCGCGTTAGCAGATCATGGAGTTTGAAGATGTGTTGCTCAATCAACCAGTGGTGTTTGATAATGTAAGAGGATATCATATGATAATTTGGCTTTAGTATGTTCTAACAATCTTTAGGGCTCAGGTACCCTTAAAGCTGGAATTGCTGGTGAAGAGCAGCCTAAAACTTTTTTCCCATCTTTGTAAGTAGGCATTTTAATTCGAATCCAGATGATATATCTAACAGTTCAAAATAGCGTGGGTAGACCAAAGCATACCCGAATAATGGCTGGTGCATTTGAAGGTGATTCGTTTATAGGCAATTCAGTTCAAAAGTATCGTGGGCTCTTAAAAATCAAATATCCACTAGAGCATGGAATAGTAACAGACTGGGATGACATGGAACGAATATGGCAATACGTATATACTGATGAATTGAAAATCTTAAGCGAAGAGCATCCTGTGCTACTAACAGAAGCACCATTAAATCCACGGTCTAATCGAGATCAAGCTGCTCAAGTGTTCTTTGAAACATTTAATGTACCAGCTTTATACTTGTCTATTCAAGCAGTATTGGCATTATATGCATCTGGTAAAACTACTGGATTAGTTTTGGATTCTGGTGATGGTGTTACACATGCGGTTCCAGTATATGGTGGGTTTTCAATTAATTCAGCCATCAAAAGAATTGATATAGCAGGTCGAGATGTGACAGAATATTTACAGTTGTTATTACGAAAGTCAGGGTCGGTTTTGTATACATCTGCTGAAAAGGAGATTGTACGTAATATTAAAGAAAAGCATTGCTATATTGCAGTAGATCCCAGACGAGAAGAAAAAGAGTGGAGTGCAATTGATAGTCACGTCTTGTCAGGCTCTAGTGGATCAGGTGGAGAGACATACCGACTTCCAGATGGAAATATAATAAAACTTGGAGCTGAAAGATTCCGAGCAGCAGAATTATTATTCTCTCCTCATATAATTGGCTCGGAATACTCAGGTGTGCATCAAATCGTAGTAGATGCTATTAGTAGATCAGATTTGGACTTACGAAGTCCTTTATATGAGAGTATTCTACTTTCTGGCGGGTCCACATTAACGAAAGGGTTTGGAGATAGGCTTTTATCAGAGTTGAAACTAACGGCACCTAGGGATACTAAAATTAAAATTTTTGCTCCGCCTGAACGCAAATATAGTACATGGATTGGGGGATCTATTCTGGCGGGTTTAAGTACCTTTAAAAAGATGTGGGTTAGTTCTGAAGAGTGGCAAGAAAATCCTGGAATTATCCATACAAAGTGTATGTAACCTACAAGTTATTACATACTAATATTGTTTTATTATATATAAATATCTAT
Source organism: Sugiyamaella mastotermitis (assembly GCA_030572735.1). NCBI lineage: Eukaryota > Fungi > Ascomycota > Dipodascomycetes > Dipodascales > Trichomonascaceae > Sugiyamaella > Sugiyamaella mastotermitis. The sequence goes on from JAJMBN010000017.1 coordinate 92,015, forward strand.
CTATCTATCTTGTCATAACTCGTTACTAATGCATTATTTATTGATTTAGACTTGTAGACTCATCTTGTGTTGGCGGAGTTTGATCAAAACTGTTCTCATCATTGTGTATTAAAGAGCTGTAAAGTCTTTTCCTCTGAGGTGGTAGTGGCAGTGAATTAAAGAGGCTATCATTCAAAAGATCACGCAAATATAACTGAGTACTAGCAGAATCATTTTTGACAGACTGAAAGCTATCAGTAACAGCATCAGAATCATGGAATAGGACATCTTCGTCATCATTTTCAGCATCAGTATTAGATATTTCAGTTGCTGTTTCAAAATCCTCATCATCCGGATCATCAGTATCATCTGACATAGAATTCCGGAAGGTTTCTATGACTTCTAAAGTAATATTTTTAGAATCAACATTTATGAGTCGTGAACTTTCTATGCTGTCTTGTTCCTGAGACACAACTTCATTGAAATCAACAGTTTGAGTTGATGGTTCATTTTCTAAGTCACTGATAACACGATTTGTATATTGCGTAAATCGTTGTCTACGACGAGATTGTAAAACATCATCATCATCATCATCATCATCTTCTTCTTCTTCTTCTTCTCCTTCTTCTTCGTTGTCTACATCTAATTCGGCATCAAAAAAAGGCTCAAGATGCTGTTTCATTTCAGATATACTTTGTGATCCTACACGTGGCAATATACTCTGTGACCTGTCCAGTTTCCCTAAGCTCTCCTCAGGAAGATTTATATCTTCACATTCCCACCACTGGGAACTAGGAATTGCTGTTGATTGGGTCTTAGACCGTTCATTTTCTTCAACTTCATACAAATTATGCTCATTAAAATGCTCATAATCATGGTCAACATAAGAATATTGGTCATTATTAAGCAAATTTGCGTCTATTAGTTTTCTATCACTCTGAATAATAACTGAATCATTGATATCATTAGCCATAGGATTAGAATCAGTTTGTACTAATAGGTCACTTTCATTTTCATTTCCTACAGTTTCTAATGTACCTTTACTCTCGGCTTCATTGTTATTATTATCGTCATATAACTTCTTCCGGCTAATGTCAATCTGATCATGAGTGCTAAAATTTGCAGAATTCGAAAACCTGTTAAACCCCTGAGAACTAACCAATTTACTGATATCTTTTTTTTGACATTTTTTAGATAACGGACTCGTGTTGAGCTGTTGAAGTCTGATCTGTAAAGGAGAATAGCTTGGACTTGAAGAAGCAATTTCTGAGGAGGCTGGGTCGAAAACATTCAAGTTGACTGTTTGCTTTTTTGGTGTCATAATTGGCTGTGACTGACTGGATCTAGTATCTTTATTGACAATAGAAGAATCATATATTGGACTGTATCCTGTCAAATCTTTTGTTAAATAATCTTGATCCACCTGCTCAAGAAGAACATCTGTTGATGGATGTGGGCTGGATCTTGGTGGCGTCAGAGCGTGCCAAACAGGAGATTCAAATAATGTCGATTGATAAACATAAGTCCTCTTTTTTCTACCATATGTTTTACGTGAAATCGGTGTTTTAGGCGGTATCCTATTCTCTGGCATTGCAACTTTTTCAAGGTCAAAGCGCGCGGTGATGTGATAAATCGCGTCAATAATTAAAGTTACCTTAATTTCATTAAAAGCCTGACTAACAACGTCAAGCATATGCGTGCTTGCGCGTCAAATTTCAAAGCCCTGTTAACATGTCTCCACATTTGCCCTGTCAGTGCTCAGCCCTTTCAAGAACACTAGCTACAGTGTAACGTGCTCCTAGTATACAAGATCATCTAACGAGGTGGGATGCCAAGATAAAATAAATCAGAGTAGGAATCGATAACTACTGATACCGACTTTTTATTTTCATGAAGGTGCTGTTTCATCTTAAACCACTCTGATATTTTTCAGAAAAAAACAATCAGACAACCCGATATACATTATTAACTATATCCTGCTGTCATTCATTTCTGTCAAATCTGAACCAAAGCTATATAGAGTATTTATCCAGTTATTCGATATTAAGTTACATGAAATACTTGATAAATTCTCTTTGGAGAACTTACTTTGGGTAGTTGGAGTAATAACTCTAGCATCACGTTGATCGTTATCATAACTAATAAGAATCCAAATAAGGAAATGACTTGCCTGAAGTTATTAATATGACTAGCTTGTTGACTTAGCAAAATTATTAAGGCCGAAAATTAGCTCTTGGAATAACACTTTTCTTTCTACTAAACGAGAACGTCAAATGAAACGGATAGCAGTGTTCAGAGTTGATGCTGCAGGTCTACGTCAGCCGATCTCGAGACCTCGTTGCAAATGGAGTAATAAACTTACTGACGGTAACTAGTTAACGGTAGGTACCGCTCACGCACATGAGCTAGATTACATGAGTTCTGCTGTAAGAGGAAAATTATATCAGTCTTTTTTTTATGAACCGATTTGTAGAACATCAAATACAGTATTATGAGAAGATAGGATACTGATTAAGGATTACTCAGTTCCAAATACAGACTCAAAATAAAATAAAATGCTGCATAAAATGACCGCTGAGAATTAATTCACTATACATTAAGTTACTACCTCCTAGTACGATCAAATGTCTGAAGTAATATACGAAAGTCGATGGGATATAGACAATATAATATTTCTCGTATACAAATTTTGATATACCATCTTGGAGTGTAAAGATCTCGGATTAAACAGAGCATTTCATGCACAAAGTTTGCGCTAACTAAACGGTAGATATTGCATGCAGTGACTAACCTCTAGTCCCCTATTAGCGGGGTATCAGCTGAGCCAAGCAAAACTCTAAGCATTGGGAGATTTAGATTAGCCAAAAATGACCCAGTGGTAATACTTCTGATCTAATGATGTCAGCCGAGAAAATATGTGAATGTTTAACATGTAGAAGATCGCACATTGAATTAGTGTATACTGGCTACAGAGTCAATTAATTAGAGATAGGTCATTCGGATCTATTTGCAGCCACACTCCCACAAGCAAATTACCGAGTGTAGTGTATTACCTCTAGAAAAGATAGGGGAAAAAAAAACTATAACATTTACTTACATGTCTTTACATCTAACTCCGATAAAATTGATAATAACTTTCCTTATTTAGATCGTTTGCGCAGCCAGATGTACTTTGTTCTATGCAATTATTGCGTTAACTTGACTGAGCCATTATTCAACTACAGTTATGCGGATGTTACTCCATGCAAAAAGATATCGTATTTTTTGACAGTACAAAATTACATCAACATTTGGGCAATATTTTCCTCACTTTATCTCTACCAGAACAGGGCGGCGTGTCGTCAAAAAATTAATCCTAGATTTCTGATATTATACTATCATAGCTATTTAATTATCTTTATGTATGTATATATAACAAAATAATTAGATTGGCACTTAGTTCCAATTAGATTTTACTGCTGCTAAATGGCATGCATTTTGGTGGCTGATTTTATAGACTGGCTTTACGCACTCATGAGAACCTGGTTTAGAAACTAAACTGGTTAACAGATAACCCTCGTATACAAAAAAAATGCGGCATTTTATAGGTATATTCCCACCAGAAAAAGCAAATATCATATGCATTATTCGACAGGCTTGGTAAAATAAGGGGAGAGAGGCTTAACCTAATTCGACCTGAGAGAGCGCTGGAGGTCAATCGGTGACCTGAAGCTCCCACTTGAAATAATTATTATAAATAGACAATTAGCTGCCAGTATATCCTTTAAAATAATCATTAATTCTACATACTCTAATTATTTAAATATTGCTTCTACCAAAATGGATGAATATGAGTTTTCAAATGAAGGTGCCATTGCTGGCTCTCACTCTGCTGCCGCTGCCACTACAACTGGTTATTCAGGATCTGATGACTTTCAAAAGCCTGTCAATGCCACTCCTATCATGGTCCAACCTATTAGAAAGGAAGACCTTCAACCATCTTATGCCCACGAACTAGAGGTTCCTAGTAATGGATGGTACGGAAGCATGATAAACAGTCTTGGTTCCTGCGCTGGTGGTCTTGGTGCTATCCCTGGATGTTTTTGCTGCCCTAATCCTTTCAAGCAAGTCTCTCAAGGTAACGTTGGTTTGGTTACAAGATTTGGTCAATTTTATAAGGCTGTTGATCCTGGTTTGGTTAAAATTAACCCATTTTCTGAGAAGATCCAGTATGTCGAAGTTAGAATTCAAGTTTTGGATATCCCCCACCAAGTTTGCTTGACTCGTGATAATGTCAATGTTAGATTGTCATCTGTCTTGTACTATCATATTATCTCTCCACACAAAGCAAAGTTTGGTGTCAGCAATGTTAGCCAGGCCTTGATGGAAAGAACCCAGACTACTTTAAGACATGTTGTTGGCGCAAGAAATTTGCAAGATCTTATTGAAAGAAGGGAAGAGGTTGCTGCTTCAATCCAAGAGATTATTGATGAGAGTGCTCCTTCTTGGGGTGTTAAAGTTGAAAGTATTCTTATTAAAGATATCCTTTTGAGTCAAGAGTTGCAAGATTCTTTAGCACAAGCTGCCAAGAGTAAGCGAAGTGGTGAATCCAAGATCATTACTGCTAGAGCTGAAGTTGAAAGTGCCAAGTTGATGCGTCGTGCCGCTGACATCTTAGCTTCCAAGGCCGCCATGCAAATCCGATACTTGGAAGCAATGCAGCAAATGGCAAGAACTGCAAACTCAAAGGTCATTTTCATGCCTTCACAGGATGCAATTGAGAATCTCAGCAGAAATTTTAACACTCCTGGCTTCCAAGCTTCAGTCGAAGGTGCCGAATCTTCATCTGCTGCTGTTGCCTTGCCAGAGTCCTCAATGACTGGCGCCTCTATTGGACCAGTTACATCTACTCAGGGTCAAATTGCTGAAAACCTTGCTTTTCAAGAAATCTAAGCCTTCTTAAACATATGATTTGCTATTTTTAATGTTCTACTAATGCCAATGTTTCCGCTTCCGTTTCCGTTTCCGTTCACTTTCCTTCCTAATGCTTAATTATAGTTATGTTTTTAATCCTGTCTTTCACAATTCAATTAATGTGGATAATCTCAAAATGCTGATCAACCGTTGTAGGCATACCAAACAGATTATTTAGGCATAAATGCAATCTTGCAACTACGTAAAATTAATATCAATATCTATTGTGTTATAATGCTAATATAATTAATTTCTAAGATAAATAATAACACATCTGCGTTAATAGTATGGATACTATTGTTGTAAACATAAGAAAAAGAGTAGTAAGATATTTTTACGACAGTAAAAATGTACCCGAGCCTTCAAAGATGGCTGTAAGTAATCTTTGTTTCAAGATTTCCTTTGTGCTATAATTTGGCAGCTTTAAGTAGTTGACACATGTCATTACACTGGGCAAATAATCATCTCTACCAAAGGGCTCTTCATTATGTTTCCAAACAACAGTGAATTCAGGTGTCATAGCCTTGAATCCACCAATTGGAAGATTGGGGCTGCCAGTCATAAATTGTAGAAAAGCTCTTCTCTCTTTTGGATCAAAACTGCTAAGTACTTCAGCTAGCTCACGAATAATATTACTGCTCTTAGTGTACCCATGATCAGCATTAATACTGTCAAAAATAGTCTCGAATGTCCAATCTTCTTCCCCCTGACCACAGAGAACTGAAAGTTCTTGGGGAGTAAAAGCATGTAGGGCTGAATATGGGAAAACTAACGAAAATCCCTCTTTAAAGGCCTCGATTTGTCGAATAATGCCAGATCCAACGGTGAAATCTACCACCAAATCAAGGTATTCTTGAAGGTTGGACATTGTAACAGGACATTGGCTTCCATTAGGCTTAAGATCAATTGAAGGATATCCGGGAAGTGTGAAATCAAGCGAAATATCATCAATACTGACACCATCTACAAGGACGGGTGTAGATTCTGGAAGGCCCTCATTAATGTTCTGATGATGCTTTTCAATGAACTTTTCTAATAATGACATAGACTTGGCTAACTGTACATCAACTGCACCAATGTATTTGGAATTCGAGGCATAGTCCGAAGAATTGCGAGCAATAGCGAAAAACAGCGGGTTGAGATTAATATCAATAATTCGAGAATCTAACAAAGCTCTAGCAATAAATGTACCTAATGTCCTAAATAATCGCAGAACCTTTTCACCATTACTTCCTGATGCCATTTTTTCACTTAAAGGGGCGGGAAACAATCCAAAACTACTAAATGCATATTTTGCGCTGGGGTCAGATTCGCCGACTCTCCACATTTTGTACTGTTTTAATGCAAATTCTTGTGAAACCAAACTGTAAAATTCCAAAGTAGGGCCAAGGCCAGTCCCAACTTCATCAAAGAACTCGACTTCAAGAACATTAGGCGAAGCCCCACAGAAATTCATAACTTTAATAGCACTATGTAAAATTTGACTCCTGTGAACTCTCACTTTCTGCCTTAGCAATCTTCCCATCGGTAATTTATCAGATTGTTGTTGAGATCCATCCCCACTTCTGTTAGCAGACTGCCATCGATTCATGGATCGAGAATATCCGAAAGACGTAGACTGCAAAAACGTAAATCGACTTTCAAATGGGAATAAGAATGGATATAGCCGTGTAGCATCTACCATCCAAACCGGAATCAACGCACTTGCTATGGCTAATGGCTCTTCAAGCTGTCTATTAAGCTTTGCCGTGAGTTTTGAGTTAATAAACTTCGATTCACCCAATTTTTTTAATGATTCCATGTTTACATAGTCAGAAGCATGCGAGTTTAAGTCATAGATCACACTTAAAAATCGTGTTGAAAGGGCTGTAATCGGATTGTTTCCAAACGAGGCAGGAACGTCTAACAGATGATTAAGGTCTTCGGCTTCTATTTCCTGTCTTTCAGGTTGGGCTACAATGCCATCAACTTTCTTGAATTTCACAGTATAAGTAACAGCCCAAATATTTTTAAGAAAAGCTTTGTTTTTGAGTGCATGCTCTGGATCTTTCTCAAATTCTTCAGACTCAAGGTGCCGATAGATCGCGCCAATTATCGTACTATCTTGAGGAATTCTTTCACCGTTAATAGAAAATTCTAGATGCCATTCATCTTTCTTGGGGACATGGGTTCTAGAAAACCTCTTAGAAACTGTAGACGGGCTTACAGATACGTCATGCATATCAATATCTTCTTCACCGTCTCTTGGAGTCTCATTTTCCTCTGAATTTCTAGTCACTGTTTCAGCATCCATTCTTTCATTATTATCCCGGCTTGCAGCAGCAAGTCTAGCTAACGCGTTTGACATTCTAGAGTATCCGGATGAGGCCTCTTCGTTATTACCAGACAAAATACTTGCAACAGCGAATCTAGATTTAAAGAAATCTTCGACAGCTTTAAATGTGGCTATTGCGTGTATTGAAATAACAATGTTTCTTAAGTTGATCGGTATTTCAGAAGGTTCTTCAGCTTGCAACTTAATTCGAACTTGACGAGCTAATAAATTTGCAGATGAATTACGATTATCTGCAGAACCAATTGTAATCACATCGAAGCTTTCAGACCTTCCCAAAGCTTCATGCAGTTTTTCCAGTAGAAACTCCAAAGGTAGTCCATCATCTACTAAGAAAGCTCTCAAGAAGCATTCCCTTATATTTGAATCTTTTATAGATAGTTTCGAAAGCAATGCACTCAAAATTCCTGAATGTATCAACTCGAAGCTTGAGAGTGATGGAATTTTCATTGCAACGCTAGTGAAATCATTAAATAGATTCTCTCCCTTCTCTAACGATAAAGCTAGTCCTTTAAGCTCAGCTAAAATAGTTTGTGCGTCACTTTCATAATCGCTTGACGCTTCAATGCCTTTTTTATAAGAGTTTAAAACTTTCTTATATAGGTATGCAATGAGGTCATCTAGGTTAGACTGAAAGTTTAAAACAGTTTTTTGCTCTCTGTGGAAACTATCAGCCATAGAGACGTTACTGTGACCACCATCGTCATCCTCGTCGTCATCCTCGTCGTCATCTTCATCTGCATCTTCATCTATGTCGTTGACATCATCTTCCTCTTCTTGTTCCTCTTCTTCAGCATCATCATCTTCCTCTTCCTCATCGTCTTCTTCATCGCCATCTTGTATACTTTCCTTGATATCTGCATCTTCTTCGCCTTGTCCGTCATTACTAGTTAACATGGAATCAGAACTTAATATTTGCTCTTCTATGAGACTAATAATACCCAATCGATAAAAACAAGAGCAATAAACATCAGACAGCTTATCTAACACAACAATACTAATTTCAGCAGCCCCGGCAAGTAATTGAGGGAGTTCACTCTGAGAAAATATGGATGACAATAAAGACGACAGGTCTAAATTTTTTAACACAATGCGAAGTTGGTCAGAATTCAAAATATTAACAATTCTTAACAAACATTGTAAAATTAGTTGACGAACGGCAGTATCAATAGAAGCTGAATATACATCCAAACACAACGAGGTAACAGTCCTGCAGAAATGAACCAAGCATCCTTCTAAATTTTGAAATGCACATATTCTTTCCTCAATAATTTCAACTTTTCTTTGGGAGGAAATTGCAACTTGGTATGGTCCACAGAACTTACTATTAGGCGAAGGAAGAACAGCAGGCAATATGTCGTTGATAATACCAATAGAAATCAATAACGAATCCCTGGATGCATGAATCAGAGATTGAATTATAGAACTGTTATCTTTCTTCAAACGATCTTCATTATCAAACATTGGCGTATGTTGAGTTAAAATTTGATATATCAAATCTCCGGTATTATCTTTAACCATTGCCTCAGCCATACCATTCAACGACTTTGCCAAGGTCCTTATAATTCGCATTAGCTTCTGTCTTATGTGATTGTTTGTTGAAACAGAAGGATCTAAAAATGACAATAATCGCTTCAACATATCATGGCTTATAAGCCTTGCAAGCTTGTCGGGGGTAGCTGAGAACTTCTCCACAATTGCATATATACAAGTAGCACCTTTCTCAGAAACAACTGTATCAGCATTTGAAAGAACATTTTCTAAAATTGGCATAATATCTTCTATTGTTGAAAGAGATTCTAAAGGCAGATCAGTGCAGCAATTTGCTGCTGCTATTAACGCAGTCCTCTGAATGTGAGTGGAGAAGAAATCCAAATAAGACAAACAAGCGACAAGCCCTCCTTCTTTTACTACTGCTCCAGGATAATCTTCTGAAATTTTTTCCAAAGTCTAAATATTAGCAAACTATCATAACTAAAAAAAAAGAACTAGTAAAACTCACCTGTAAAGCCTGTTCTGCCAAATCGATGTACTGTATTTCCAGCAGTTTTTGACATAAAACAGCCACAGCACCACTATGAACTATGGCTCCAACAGAGGTTGGTAAAGCCTCCATCAGGTTAGATATATTTCTGCAAGCCAAAAGCATGATTTCAGGGCTATCTTCATATAATGGGCTTCTCATGATTTTAACTAATTCTGCGGCAAACTGATCAACAGGAAAGTACCCTAAAAGAATATCTTCAGTCGATATCAATAAGTTATCAGCTAGCTCTTGTAGTCCAAGCATCACAGAGGTAGGATCCGTGGAATTTTTTAGAGCTTCAAGAATGGGACGAACTCTTGATGAGAAACCAGACATCATAAGTGCAGCAGACAATGCGCCAAAATGCTGGCGGGCTCTACCACCTCTCTGGAAACTTGTTCTAGAGTGACTCATAGCAGCATCTTCTTCATCCTCATCATCATCCTCTTCTTCTTCATGATCATCCACATCTTCTTCTTCCTCTTCTTCATTAGGCTCGCTGTTATGTTCGTCTTCATCGTCATCACCATCTTCCATCAGTTCCTGATCCTCTTCGTCGACCTCATCGAATCCATCATGCGGTTCATGTTCGTAATCATTGTCTATTTCAATATCGTCATCAGAATGGCTTCCATAATCAAATGGATTGCTGGAAGATTGTCGACTTTTGTTATCGGTATCAAAGAGGGTAGAAGAAGCAGTCTCATCTTCATTATCTAACCTCCCCAGCCTGCTTTGGCGACGGCGATATCTATATCCAGATGGCATCATTTTATCAGTAGAAGCTTCATGATCAAAACTGTCTACATAGATATCACTATCGTGTTCTTCAACTTCAGAGTGGTCGTTTCCCTCTTCTTCAACTACCATATTATCTTCATCCGTTACCGGGTTTGAGGAGCGCTTTTTTGGATCCTGGTATCCTGTACTTGAGCTGGAATGAGAAGAAGTGATCGATTTTGCTTTCAACTTGTTGTTCTTTCTTCGGTCTTGGCTGTTTACAGACGGCCCAGTTCCGTTATCTTGCTTCTTGGCCATCGCAATCTAAAGTTAGAAATCAGATCCTTTCTTAAGCCATCCAAGTCATATGATTAACGTACTTCAAATTAAAATTTCATCCACTAACTTTAATAAAACTACTGCACAACTTGATATTTCAATCCAATATTGAATCCCTTCCTATATATAGCCAAGCTAACTTAGTTTGCTCTACTAATCTTTCTTATACTCAATTACAGGCTCTTCTAAAGGGTGATTGCTTTAAGAGTTAAACCCTCCGTTCAGCACTTTGAACATAAATATAGGTATAAAATCCTCTTCTTTCTCTAACTAAGTCGAGATGAAAATTCTTCTGTAGTCTGCTTATTAGCTGTCTAATTGGAAAGCCTGGATACCAAGAATGCTATTGTGGTGAATGGCAAATTACTACTACACAGGATGATTATCTAGGTAAGGTTAGTTGACTAACATGGTGCAAAGTCACAACCCAGGTAATAATTATAATGCGGTACGGTGCGGTGCTCAGGGATAGCAGGCTTGAGATGGCGCTACATAATCTCAATTACCGGAACAGTTCCAGAGGGCTTGGGTTCTGATTAACATTGTAGAGGGTCGGATTCCTTACAGGGGCGAAATTTAATAATTACTACTAAATATAGAATCTATAAGTTGTATACATAATTGCAAAAGGGAAATCTATTGGCTGTATAGCTGTAGTTGTAGTTGATATAAAGATTCTTCTTCGGATGGGACTCATATTGGTACAGATCCAGGTCAGGGATTAATTAATTAGCTCCTGCATATAATATTGTCTAGACCATGTGGATCTCTGCCAATACTATGTCCACCAGAAATAGAGAAAGTAATTTATCCCACTATATATATGTATATATCTATAATAGAGTATAAATCCAATGGATCTTTTAGTTTTCCTTTTAATACATATGAAAGGTTGATTTGGTACTACTTCTATAACCCCACAAGAACCGGCTATTAAAGTCACTTTGAGTAACCAGGCGATCATTACACAAATCACAATACTCTTATTGAAACCGAGATTGATATAACTCTTAATATTATAAAAGATAGATACAATACAGGTATTAGGTTTTTATATACAACCTAGCTTTGAAGATCAAAAGTTAGCTATGAGTTAGTCTACACACAGAATTAGAGAATCCGCAAGCGCGCGCTCATAAAGGTCGCATCACGTGAAGCACGGCTCTATCTGATAAATCATTCAGCGTTAACTCTGTGCAGATAATTGTAATTTTAAAACCAAAAAAAAAAAAAAAAAAAAAAAAAATTTAAAAATTTTGAAACAGTGAATAAGCATTCGAGTAGTAGATTTCAACCCCCGAAAACCTCCTTTGCAAGATGAAGTTAGATACTTCCCATATGAGATACCTCACTTCAGAGGACTTTCGAGTTCTCACTGCAGTTGAAATGGGATCTAAAAACCATGAGATTGTACCTACAACATTGATTACTCAAATTGCTAGTTTGAGATCACCTTCGGCAGTAAACAGATCTATATCAGAACTTGCTAAGATCAAACTGATTACTAAAGAGCGAAATGCTAAATATGATGGATATAAGTTAACATACCATGGCTATGACTATCTTGCATTAAAAGCGCTAGTGAAAAGAGATTCTGTAGTAGGAGTAGGTACCCAAATCGGTATTGGTAAAGAATCTGATATCTTCACAGTAATTGATCCTAAAGGCAAGCAAAATGTTCTTAAAGTACATAGGCTTGGACGTATTTCATTCCGAACTGTTAAGAATAACAGAGATTACTTAAAAAATAGACAAAGTGCTAGTTGGATGTACCTTTCTCGATTAGCAGCAGAAAAAGAGTATGCATTCATGAAAGCTCTACATGATAATGGGTTCCAAGTTCCAGTTCCGATCGATCAATCCAGACACCATATCGTCATGTCTTTGATTGATGGATTCCCTATGAGACAGCTTAAGGGCCATGATGAGCCTGCAAGACTTTACTCTACTTTGATGAACTTCATTGTTCGATTAGCCTGTAGTGGGTTAATCCATTGCGATTTTAACGAATTTAACATTATGATTAGAGAGGATTTTGAAGATCCAGAGGATGAAGTCGTTGTTATCGATTTCCCACAGTGTATTTCTATCTCTCATGTTGATGCTCAACGATATTTTGAGCGAGATGTGGACTGTATTCGAACATTCTTTGAAAACAAGTTAGGCTATGTTTCTGACGATTACCCTCGATGGGAAACTGATGTCGAGCGAACCGGAAACTTAGATATTCTTGTTGAAGCTTCAGGGTTTAGCAAAAAGCAAGTGAAAGATTTTGAGAATGCTATGGCCCTTTCTAGAGAGAACATTGGGGACGAAGATGATCTTGGAATCAGTGAAGAAGACGAAACAGATGAGGAAGATGACTATGCTGACGATGCTGAGGAAGAGGAAGAGAACCCACATAACAAAGATGTCAATGGCAAGCAACAGCTCGAGTCTGACCAAAATCAATTAAATAATTTATTAGACTAAGTTAATACTCATATTTATCTTTGATTAATTTTTTTTTTATTTTTTTTATTTTTATTTTTTTTATTTTTTCCCTCATTAAGTTTTTATCTTGCAGTGGTATTTCGATCTTGCTGAGTGCTCCGTAGTCGCCTATATTACGCCAGATCTTATCCTGCTGCAAGTGCAACTCACTTATTAACTAACAACCTAATAACCGATATCCAAAACCAAAACCTCGTATCCTTCATTACAGTATCTCCATTTCATTTAATTTTGGAAATGCTTTACAAAATTTTGACTGACGTTCCTAAGGAAGCTCTAAAGGATGGCTCTGTAGAAGTTTCGAAAATTCTTCCATTGACTCCTTTAGATGCTAAAGATGGCTTTATACACTTGTCTACAGCTGAACAGCTAGTTGGCACACTCGATTCCTTTTTTTCTAACGTCAATTCAGTTGTATTGTTACACATTGATGCCCCAGATTCTAAAGACTCATTTATCCCTGAAGGGAAGACAGGAAATCGACCAGACTCATTAATCAAATGGGATTGGGTGGAATCAAGAAGTACTTATTTTGCACACATTTACGGAGATCTAACTAATGGTGATATTATTCACATTGAGACATTGAAAAAGGAAACTGGTCAAACATGGAAATATCCCGTTTAAAATTATATATAGATATATATTCAAAATATTCACAACTAGAATCCAAAAAAATAATTAACTCTTGCAAACTTTTGAATCTGCATGTAGAGGCGAGTCTCGTCTAAAAACCATGGTTAGGAAGCTTGGTTGGGACTTTTGATTTGATTTTGTGAGTAACACTTTACACGAAAGATTACAGATATTCCTATTATGACATAGCAATGTCAATACTGCTAAAAGGGAATCTTGGCTCAGTGGTTGAAATATATGCAAAGAGATCAGGTTCATATACTGATTTTATTTATTTGGGTACTCAAGAAAGGTTTTTGTCTGAAATAAAAAACTCCTCTATAGATCTAAGAATATTAAGCACCAACGCTGATCATTTCAATATCCATTTTGCATCTAACTTCAATCTTCTAATTCATTTCATATATACAAACAATGAAATATTTCAGCCTAATAGGAAGGAAAGAAATATAATCATATGGGGTCTTTTCAACAGGTTGTTGATAGATACTCCCATACCTGCCAAGCAGATTATTAAGTCAATATCTAGCGTTGTGGTAATGACAGAACAACTACCTAGTGGCTCCGAACTTGTTTTTGCCGATGACATAGACTTTGATGTACTGGTAAAGCTGGATTCACAGATAACCATGCGACAAGATGATATGTTGACATTTGGTCATTTCATCATTAGACTACTAAAGGTAACTTATATTTAATTACTGGCTTCGTCTCCATTGAAATTTTCTTCGTCTGAATAATCACTTTCTTCATCACTTGATATTATAATATCTTGTTGAACTTCCTTAAATTCAGTGGGCCAGTAGGGATACCTTTGCCAATCCTTTTTGTTGGCAACAATACTAATGATATCTCCTTTAACCTTTGAATCAGCAGCGAGTATTTCAGGTTCAAATAATGCAACCAATGCAAAACCTCCTCTTTTCACAAAAATGGTATTCCTAAACTTAGGAGGCATCGATATTAAAAAGGTCCTCTGCTCATCAGTATCGACTGGTACATCAGAGTTTCCAAGTGCTTTAAGTAGCTTTTGTGACTCTGAAGAAGGCACCAATGCTTCATAAAGACTGTTACCACGAGCTTTCACGATCGTTACAATGAGCTCGTTATCTTTTAACGAGTCTGGAGGGTCTATGACAGAATCAAATAATCTTTGCGTAGCTTTTGATTTACCCATTATAGCAGAGGTTCTCGATTACAGAAGAAAAAATTTTCGGTGCAGATAAAACGATTGATCTTTCATACTTAGAAAAGTTACCATGCAATATAGAGAAATATATTCATGCGGCGTATTTTTTTTTTTTTTTTTTTATGAAAAACAAGATATTCATTAACAGTTAATGCTCTAAAGTCATATACAATAATTATAAAAATAATCTCTCCTTAAGGAAAGAAATGCTTAACATTTTGGAGATTTGCTCAGCAATAAAATATTTTAAAATAAGGTTGTTATACCTTAATAACAGAAGATTGCTCTTTATCATAATAGGCAACCAAGTTGATTTTGAATTCAGCACATGCGATACCGAATTGCTTTAATAATCGGGTTTGCTTACCATCTAAAACTTGACCCTCAGTGCAAACTGTGTATTCACCAGATAACATGACCTTTCCATTTTTAAGTTGAGTGGGCAAACCTAAAGATCGAACAGTAGATTCTAAAGAGTGGGCAAGAGGAACATCATCTTCACTAGGAATTTGACCACCTCTGGAGTAGACAATACCTTCAGGGATAGTGAAAGTAAGAGGGGCAACAACACCGGCTCTAGCAAAATCAGATTTAACAAAAGACTCAAAGTAATCCTTAACAACTTCAGGTGCTTCATCAGTTAACAAAAGTCCAACATCTCCGTTCATCAAATCTGCTAATTTATGGAGGTTATCTCTGTGCTCTTCCTCGGGAGTTCTACCAAGGGCCTTTTGCATAACTCTGGTTCTACCAAATAGAATCCTGCTTCCAGTCCAATCTTGTCGGATATTCTTCAAGAAGGTATTCCGCATGTTGTCAACTCGGAAAACCCACGTATATGCGTACTTATCTACACATTCTCGAATATCGTCTCCGATTCTTTCTTTGTCTTCTCTAGTTTTCTTATCAGTTTTAGTAAGGGCAACTAAATGTTAGAAATCATATTTATACATGTAATCATATTTTAAACATACTAAGCTTGGATCTTTTTGACTTAGGCATTTTTGATTTCTAATTTTCTAGTGAGGATCAAAAGACTTTCAAAAAAAAAAAAATAAAAAATAAAAAAAAAAGTTGATGCGGCTGGTAGTGGCAGATCTAATTTTCATCTCTTTGTTGGCCTTACCCTGAGACTATCGTACTATAAGTATTAATTTTCGATCAGTTCAGTTTAACTTCTTAACTTATGTAAGTAATAGGTTGTCTACTTATATCCTGCTATATCTGATGACATGCAAATAAGTGAAGATGACTTAATAAATTTTCATTTGAAACATTTCGGGTTCAGTCCCGACAGGTGTGATGTTTCATGGAGCTCTGACACTCCGTCTGGAGAACTGGAAGAAATAAAGCCCGAAAAAGCAGTTTATTATCCAGATGGTAACTTGCGGACTATTACAGATGAGCAGATCCAGTTTTTTCGAATCTCCGAAGTAAGGAAACGAAATGCAGAGGTCCAGAATTTTCAGGACAAAAAGAATGGTATAATTGTTTTAATTGATAGATCAGCGTCCCGAATGGACCAATCTGTAGAAGAAACAAATCCATTCACGCCAATCCCTAATGATTCAAACACTTACAGTGAATTATTTGGTTCTAAAGCTGATGAGATTAGAAGAGTTGAATCTACTCAAGATGACGAGTTTGTCAATATCTGTCGGAAACGAAAGGTACGAAACTATTATCCGGTATTACCTCTCTCCATGTGAAACAAAGTTTAAAAAGTAAGTTCATTAATATTTTATTGAATGTAAATCGCTGATGAGAAACAAGTCATCCTTAAACATACTGTTGCTCAATATTTTATTGTCATTTTTTGAGTAACGCTGATGAATTGTAATTGGGTAATTCTGAGATTTACATTTTAAGATTTTTTTTTTTTTTTTTGGATCTGTATCTAACAAATAGACTGACCAGGATCTCAATCCAATTATTTATAATTTTAACTATTTATTTGGCAATTAATTCATTTTATCTTAAATTCTTTTCCAAGGCATAAATTCAAGTAACTTAACGCAGTAGTAAATCATAAAAACAAATTAGTTAATTATATTAGAAGTTTTATATAATCAAATGCAATAATATCTGTCACCAAAATCACCCAATCCTGGAACAATGTAACTCTTGGAATCAAGCTTCTCATCAACAGCACCTGTAATAATCTGGACCTTAGGATACTTTTCATAGAAAGCAAGAATTCCCTCAGGAGATGCGATCAAATTAAGGAAAATAACTCGCTCCTCTGGCACACCACGGGCCTTTAAAACATCGATAGCCATCATAGCTGATCCACCAGTAGCCAACATAGGATCCAATAAAAATACATAACGATCAGAAATATCTTCAGGTAATTTATCGTAAAATAATTTAGGAGTAGCTGTTTCTTCGTCTCTTTGGATAAGAATTTTTCCGATTCTTACAGATCGGCAGCAATCTCTTAAACCTTGTTCCATAGACTCACCGGCTCTCATAATTGAAACACCACAGATCTTTCCTTCAAATGAAACACCTTCATATTTGGATCCAGTAGGAGTAGTTACAGTAGAAGGTTTAACAGGGAGTTTGTTGAGACCTTCCTCTACAAGAAGTCTTATGATTCTGTCAGAATAGAATATAAAATCACCTCTGTTGGTTTCCTTGCTTCTGATGATACTGAATGTTAGGTTTATAATGAAATAATGGGTCTAATGATAAACTTACGAGAACAATCCCTTTAATTGATTTGTTTGGGGAAGGACGGTAACCGATTCAGGAACTTCACTCATTATATAATATATTTAAACTTAATACTCCTCTTTTATTTTATATCTGTTTTAAACTAGGTTTGTTGGTATAAATATATTTATATAGTTTTAAGTTTTTCAGCAGGGTAAGAGTGTCTGCATAGATCGCTTAAATTAATGTTTTATCGGCCCCAAGTTTCCTTATCTCCTGGGCAAAACCCTCAAAAACTGTGTTTGACACTGTTTGTATGCATAACTGTCGATGACCGCGGGCTCATACCTGTTCAAGGTTTATCACTGTGGGACAACTAGAAAATCACCATCATTACCATTATCACCCAAACAATCAACCCTCGGGGAACTTTGACACCATTATCGTCACTATAAAGATAAAAGATAAAATAAATTTCATATACCATTAATAGCATTAATTAAGAACGATTACAACACAAACAATAAATATAATAAATTAATTAGATCCACCTGATGAAACAGAGTCGGAAGAACCGTTGGATACTGTAGAGGTCAAAGATGGTGAATTTAAGTACAGTGTCGAGTTAATTCCGGGGAAACTCAAAACTGAAGGAGCAATTTCTTCAAACTTTGGTAACTGCAAAACCATATCATAATCAGGGGGGCTCAAAGGTATGTCGGCATAGACAGGAGGAACTTCGTCATCCCATGAAATACCTAGGCCACTTCGATCAGTGACCACGATATTGAACTGCATCCTTAGAACTCTAGCAGCACCAGTGGGAATGGATTGACGAGCAGACTTATGAGCAAATGCTTCTTCTGAAATGACGAGTTCCATGACCAAATTATGTGTTATTTGTAAGCCAGCAATAGGATCGTCAATATTACAGGAAATTCCATTTGAATTTCTTGTTGATATATCCTGAGATAGCAATTGAATTAATCCCTCACCACTGAAATCAGATTTCCAACCATTCTTTATCTCTCCACTACTAACTGCTCTAGTATACTCAACAATAACCTTTCCTGAAGATGACTCCGCTGAAGTTTCATTATCCATAGGCACAGACTCCTCGGTAGACTCTTGATTTTCTAAAGTGTTACCAGTTGCTGCTTGGGTTTGTGGAGAAACATTTCGTCTACCTTCTTGAACTTCAAGTCTTTGCTGAGTGAAATCCTCATTATTCAATAAGCTCAATCCGGTTCTAGTAGTAGCCAAAGGATATAATGGTGAATCGGCAGTTTCTCTTAATCTTAAAGTTTCATCTAATCTCCAGTTTATTTTTCTCATTCTCCATCGAGATAGACGATCATCCTTGGTGGAATTTAACCCAGTCAAGTTTAAGTCAAACTGGAAAGTTGAGTTAGGGTGAACCACAGGAGGAAGCTTGATATTAGCATTTAAAATTGTGGGAGGGAATATTCGAACTGAATTTCTTTCAGAGTTAGAAATGATTGACCTACTTAGTCGTAGTGGTTCTTTCAACTTAAATGGCTTTAGCTGTTTATCAACAGGTATCGCAGTTGCCTCTATATAATAGTCAACCGCAAACAGTAAGTTCTTCGTTGTTGCAGGTAATGATCCTGGTAATAAATGAGAAAATGGATAACCATGTACACCTATAGGTAAATCTGCCGTGTGAGATAAAACTTCCCATCTAGCTAATTCGGTCGTTTTCTCTTCTCCATAACTGACAGACCCGAGTTTAGGGGTAGATGAAGGCTTAGAATGGAGTGAGTTATTACTGCCATGAACTGGATTTGCTAATGCTGATTTAGAATTTCCAGCTGAATTTAATAATTCAGGAGGGACATTATCTTTTGAGACAGTTTTGACACACTGATATACTCCCATATATACCGACTCCATAGCAAATGGTGTTGGCTGACAAACTTCCAAATCAAATATTCCTGATAATAATGCACCGGTAGATTCAGTATGAGATCCATAAAGGATAAGAGGGGGAGATTCTATTCGAAATACCAGTTTGACTGGATTAAGAGTACCACTAATTAGAGGGGAGCTAGTACCAAGCTTATTATTACCCGAGTTAATGCCAGGTGCAATGCTATTATTACTAGTTGTAGGGGCTAAAGCTGACGGCATTGAAATACCAGAACCTTGAGAAAGAACTGTGGTGATCGACCTAGACGAATCGTTGGATAAAGTTGGAGATAAACGAGGGCTATTTGACGAGACTCTGTTCCTGGTTCTTATTTTAGGAGAATGCGAGTGAAGACTAGGCAATAGATTATTAATCGAACGCATATTTTCTTTTCAAAGGTATGCTAGAGGTTGATAAGCTTTATAAAAGGATATTTGATGTTGTTCTTTATAGATGAATCGGTGCTTGAGTAAAAATAATGAAAGAAAAAAAAAAGATCGTCAGAAAAAAAAAATTAAAAATGCAAATAAATAATTTATAGTGAGAAAGCCAATAAATAAAAAATAATAGAAAAAAGAATAGAAATCCCTTGTTGGTTAAGTATGCTGAATATAGATAATAGTCGCAAGTAAGAATACAAAATTGAAAAATTAACTAGTAGTGCTGGTAAGCACTGATCAGTACCGGATCAAAGAAAAGATAGTTATTTATTCAACTATTGGATGTTATCTAGGAGCCAGTAGCATTATATAGAAGTCAAGTTAGCGCTGGCGTGGGCGTTAACACTAACTTAGTTCAGGTGCTCCCAGTACAGAGCCGTAGCCGGTATAGTTTGACTCAATTCTGGCCCATTGCGAAATTAGCCCAACTTAGGTATGCATCTGATAGCCATGCCTAATGTCACTTGGCCATTTTACTCCATTAGACGGTATTGGGTTAACCGGAGCGGCACCTACCTATGGAGTTGGCGTGGTAAAGTTGCTTTTTCTATGCCTAATTTTTTTAACTGGCTTGCTGTAGAGTTCCATTTGAGTGGTAAACTGCACAGCGATGGGGCACGGGTCTCAAAATTAACAATAATAATGGCTATATGATCACATCGTGGCAATACTCAAAGAATATGTTAGTTGGTAACTAAAACTAGTTCTGATATTCACACATTATCTTCTGTTCTATTGCATTCCATTTATTGTTATTTAAACAATTTTAACGTTTTGATATCTATAGGATTTCAATTTCCGGGACAGGTTTTAATAAAATCAGCCTTACTAACATATGTTATAGCTATACAGTAGTAGTGTACAAGTAGGTGAGCTAGCAAGCCGTAAGTTAAGCGTGTGGAAATTTTGTCTTTCATGCATGTTAAGTAACTGTTAAGTAGGTGGTGCGGCAGGATCCCACTGGCTAAGTGATATTATTTTTTCCACAAAGCATCAATCATACTTTGTTATTTCCAGCTGATATTTCGCTTTTAATTAACGGTTATTGATGAAATTATTTAAAAGCAACATACTGGTTTATGGTAGCTGAAAAATACTATTGTAAATATACGATGATAAACTACTGTTTCTGGAAGAACTAGTGAAAGATTTCTACGTGTTTGAAACATTCACTAAGTTACTTGTTGTTACCCCTCGTTTTCTACGTTTTCTACAGTGTGCTCCTCAATACAATGACTGTTGGATAAACCTTTTTTTTTTTTCAATTTGCTCTGCATAAATCTGCTTAGGGTGTGACTTGGACCGAGCAACTTTACGCTGAAGGGGGTAAAATATGGTTCATGTATATATAATTTATAACCATGAACTTGACTTACTTTTGGAATGAAATTTCAATGGACTTTATATGTGTTTTTATAGCATTATCAGAGCAACATTGAATTGATCATATTTAGTTCAGCTATATATTCATCGAAATAAGAACTGTAATTGCATTGCAATGGTCAATTAAGGCCACATGCTATTGGCATACAGTATTATCTTATCTCATCGACCTTTTGAGGGCTATTAAAATTTAACAAATATGGGGGGTATAATTTATACGTACGTTCGATATTTCGATCATTTGATTTTCTGATATGACTATTTCAGACTATTTTCGTTTTTGTGACTGTCTAAAAGAGCCAATCGGGTTCCTGGCAAATTTTCACACTTGTCGCCAGTTTAGTTAAATATCATGAGATCCAATACAAACTTTAGTAAAGTGTTTCAAATATACAGGAGCTTGTTATTCAACCGATCCATCAACTTGCTAGCAATTAGACAAATCGGATAACTCCACTTCAATTATAGCCCATAGATCGGCCACGAACAACCATACAATGCCTGTTATTTAATTACTTTTATTAGCTAAAAAAAAATACACCATTCCATATATAAATTAGATTGTCCGTATTTACAAGTTTATTCCGATATGGCGTACTAACCACTGTCCATTTACTGTTAGTTAGTTAGGTATATTCCTATCCTAAGAGTCAGGAGTTACAGATAACGAAACAGAACTCCACATCATTGTTTTCAAACCTTTAGATCAAAGATATTATCATAATGCATTTCTTGATTAGGGAGTGATTGTATAAGTGATGGCTTTCAATTTGGGGTTTTCCGACGGATATGAATGTCCTTAAACAACTAAATGTGGGGTTGATGCCCCTCGTGTAGGTTACTTAGGAATAGTCACGGTCGTTTAAGTGCAATCCCAAAAAATTATTGGACACCGCTAAAAGATATCATTTTCAAAAGACAGTTGTTGTCATCGTCTATTGACTTCCGCGATGAGAATTCACAAAATAATTTAACATTCCATAGTTAATAATTATCTAGTAATTAACTTAGACAGATAACACTACACTTGAGAAGCTTCAATATGTTCACTTTTTATTCCTATCTAGCATATGAACTACACACATAAGTAAAAATGCGGGGTTCTTCTTCCTATTAAATTGCTTTAAATGTTTGCCCATCTTATTATAAATTTCTGTTGCCAGGTGGAAAAAAAATATTACCAGGTTTTGTTTCCCGCAGATCCTGCGCTACAATAACCTTGTTAACCATTAACGTTGAACTGTTACAACATTTTCATGTATGGCTATAGCAGACTATGTTAAAACTAAGACCCGAACAGAACATATAAGTTTCCTAACACATTTATTATTTATGTTTTAATATTCAAGATAATCCAGAATTATCGCTAATGGTGTAACAGGAAATTTCCGTTATTGTAAGTTACTACAGTACCACCGCCGCATATGCTTAAAAGCACAAATTGTATGCCTTTAATAGGTGATATTATATATGCGGCTGCACATCAGGACTTTGGTAACGAATTTTTCAGCATTATAACTGATTTTGCTGATACCAATTAACTCGTATCGTCATGTTGTTAAATACTAGAATGTTGACCAGATTACCGGTCATTCGCGGTACATTATCTGGTTCTATTATAGGAATTCAACAGTTCAAGTTTGTACAACAGCCTCAACAAATCCGATTTGTTTCAGCACTCGGAAACATTGGTCCTGCTCCAGGCGCAACTAAACAGAGAACAAGAATCGGTCGTGGTCCTGGTTCAGGAAGGGGTAAGACTTCAGGAAGAGGTCAGAAGGGTCAAAAGGCTAGAGGGAAGGTTAAGAGTTGGTTTGAGGGTGGTCAAACCCCAATTACTAAGTTGTTCCCTAAGATTGGATTTAAGAGTCAAGTTCCAAAGCCCGCATATATCAATCTAGATGATCTTCAAAGATTAATAGATGATGGAAGAATTGACCCTACTAAGCCTATTACTATGAGAGAATTATATAGATCCCGATTTTTTGGCAATGTCGACAATGGTATCAAGATTTTGGCTGGTCAACACTTAAGATTCACTGCCAAGGTTAATTTATCCGCTACATCTGCTACTCCGACTGCTATTCAACGTATCGAATCTCTTGGGGGAAGTTTCTCTGCTCAATATTATACCCCCCTTGGAATGAAGGTTTTAACTCGTCCAGAGGCTGTACTACGAAAGTTTGGAAGAATTCCTATTCGAGCTAAACCTGTCGATAGAAAGAATATTGAGTTCTACAGAGATCCTGAAAGAAGAGGCTACTTAGTTGGTGCTCAAGGCGCCCCTAAGATTAAACCTGAATACGTTGCCAAAACTCGAACTGTGCGAAGTCCTCTATTGTTGGATATTGAACGTTTGGAGCAGTTTGATCCCTCTGCATCTGTAGTAGAAGGCTTTGCTAAAAGTTCCCCTGCTTCTAAGCCAGCATCAAATTAATTATGTACATAGTCATCTAAAATAATATTCATTGTCATTCATGATCTTAATTTACCATCCAGCAAAAGAACTCTTGCTTATGTTTGTCCTTATTCGCTTTTGGGTCTTTTCTTCTGTCATGGTCTCTTCCATCGATCTTTGAAGCTTATCTTTTAAATATTTTCCAACCGGGATAGATTGATTTAATTCCTTTTTCAACCAGGGGCTATCATCTTCATTCAATAGTATATCTGCTGTAGACTTTTCCTTTTTATCCTCTAAATCATATAATCCCTTTTCAAAAGGATCGACCTCAATCTTCACTCCTGTCATTTTGATGGGTTGAAGCGGTCTATCGTTCGAGTCGACTTCAACTCTTTCTAATTTATCCAATACTTCTGAACCTCCGACTACCTTTCCAAAAACTGTATGCTTTCCATCAAGGTGTGGAGTCTTTCGATATATTATAAAAAATTGTGAAGTGTTTGTGTTCTTGCCTTTATTTGCCATAGAAAGTATTCCTCGTTCTTCATGCTTTAAAGGAGTATTCGTTTCATCGGCAAATGGTTTCCCCCCTGGAAATGCGCTTCTACCTCCAGAACCTGTTCCAGTTGGATCTCCAGTCTGAATCATAAAATGTTTTATATTACGATGGAAATTAATCCCATTATAATAACCCTCTGATGCCAATTTAACAAAATTATACACCGCTTTGGGGGAATATTTAGGATACAGCTCAATACGAAGATCACCCACTGTCGTTTTAATACTAGCATAACCAGGATTTAAGAATTTCTTTTGCCTTAACAGCTTCTCAAGTGGAATATCCTGAAACTCTGCTCTAGTTGAGGGTACTACTGCTGTCGATGTGACGGAACTAGCCATATGATGTGTCGTCAATTTAGATTTTTTACTCATATCAACTCTTTTTTGGTCAGATATGCAGATACTTCCTTTAGTCTCGTTTGTTGTCTCAATTTTTTTCGTAGCTTCCTTTGTCACACCAACTCCACCCTTCAAAACAATAATATCCGATTTGACAAACTCTTCATCGCTAACTAAATCTCGCCAGAACTTCGCTCTAACATTATGCTCTTTGACTGTCTCCTCAAAATAAACTCTACCACTTGATTTAATTACAACAGCTTTGCTCAGTTTCTGAAACTCGTTGAAACTTATAGGATCAATATATTTGCCGTCTGAATTACTCTCAAGTTTTAGCTTTATGAGCTGCTGGGAAGTTAGAGGTTCACCAGTTACAGGATTCTTTGAAGTTCTCCTAACAAAAGGCAATATATTTTTGATATCAAACACATGCCCTTCAGGGTCACAAACTCCTGCATCTTTGTCTATGGGTGACTGACTGATACAACATGTCCAAAACGGTAAAGCAGTGGCAGATTTTGATAAAAGAATTTTGTCTATAATATTATCCCTCCCTGAACTCGCTGAATGTCCACCATCAGTCCACTCTGAGTGGGTAATATAAAGCTTATCAGTGTTTTTACCCATTTAATATAATTTACATAAAGGTATATCTCTTGATACCCTTTTGAAAAGAGAATCAAGGGATTAGATTAATTGAGGTACATATATAAGTTATATATATAAATATATACATAACGGTCTCTATGCACGTGACTATCGATCTCTACGTCGACGTCGACGTTGACATAAGTACGTACGCAAATAATTTACATAACAGTAGTAACTTAGTTTCTGATCTTTTTAACAGTAACAGGTTACGCGTTACCTGTGGAGACGCATACCTTCTATGCATTTCATACGTTTATTATTAAGTTCGTCAGTCGATATATCTACCAATAGAATTAACTACAGAATACTATTAAAAATCATGTTAAATATAGGCATTCATACACTTGTTGTTTCAACAGCAAATGTAGAAGTAGCAGCAACGGACTCATGTTGAGAGCCTTCTGGTGACCCAATGCCTGTGTTTTCATTTGTACTCAAGCTGGAAAAATCACCAGTCATGACATCCATTTTCGAATGATTATCATCACTCTTTACTGAATCTTCAACCTTTGCCCAACTATCTAAGCGAGCACGTTGCCTATCATCTTCAGACTCTTTGGATTGTCGATAAATCATTGCACAATGATCGTATAAAGTTGGGTTGGCTTCCATAAATACTTTGGATGCATTGAATACCATTCCATGAATAGTTCTGTTCCAATGGCTTGAATTCTCGTGTAATGCAGAAAATAGAATTGGTAAAATGATATCGGAATATTCAATAACCAAATTGCAAAAATATTCATGTGTCCAGTAGTAAAGAGCCCGTTCTGCAACCTGGAAATGAGGACTGGAAATACATTTAGCAAGCTGGGTGAACAAAGGAATCACAATCTTCTTAAATTCTACTGGCTCAATGACTTCAAAAATATCCTCGATTTCAATAAGGAATAGTACTTCCTTAGGGCTATTGACCTTGGGCCAATATTTTAACAGGCCATGGATAACTTCTTCAGTTAATCCACCATCTTTTTCTAAGAACTGAACCACGCAATAAGCTAGCTGAGAGTGATACAGACTTAATGACCGTACTTTATGTAAAGGCAACAAGACTCTGCTTAAAAATATTTTATGTTCTTCCTTTAAAGGTAAAGCGAATCCATTAATAATACTTCCAAGAATTTCCAATAGCTCAGCTATACCATTGAATCTTTCAGTCTCATACATAAATTGGAAGAAGACATTGTTCATTGAACGACGGATAAATGCCCTTAATGTTAAAAACTTGCCATAAATTCTATGTAAAGTTGTTTTCAAGCAGTCTCTCTCTCTTGGATCCTCACTATCAAATAATTCTAATAAACTCAACACAAATTTGTGGTCGATATAAGCCTTTGCAACATTAACATTGAACCCTGGAGATTCCATAAATCTTAAGAAGAAATCATAAACTAATGCCATATGAGGCCATGCAACTTCACTTACTGGTTCATCTTCATCAGGATCAAATATATCGCCCACGGGGTTGACAGGTGGAGGAATAGGTCTGAACAAATTTCTTATGAACATTTCCGTCACAGCAGCATACATTGGCTCTGTGATATTCATAGAATTAGTGGATACATATTCATTCAGTTCTCGCAAGGTATTTCTCTTTAAATCTTTTCCATGTATATCGGCAGAAGGGTCGTTAAAATCAAAAATGACTTTACATTGATTGACTTTTCTGATAAATAAGTCATTATGCTCTGCTGGAGATACTTCATTAAAGCCTGGCAATCTGGTAATTTCTCGTTCTTCCGATATTTCGAATCGGGATGAATTGTGTCTTCGAGGTGCACGTATGCCATCTATGCCTGCAAATCGTTCTATTGATAATCTATTTGACTGTGGGGAGCCACTTCCCGAACCAGGTCCCGGTAATTCTAGATCGTTGGGCATTGTTTCAGTAGATCCAGGAGAAGGAGCAAAAGGATATCCAGCTGGACTTACCACCACTGAAGGGGGAGCAGTAGAAACTGGTAAATGTTTTGGAGAACCAGTTGGAGAACCAGTTATTAAAGGTGAGTTATTAGGGGAAGAACTTGAGGATGGTATCAAACTAATGCCTGGAATACTATTAGAACTAGCAGCAATCGAACTACTAATAATACTATGAGTGGTATCAATCGAATTTCTTGATGATTTAGAACCAGGAAGAATAATTTCTGAGGAGTTGCGACCGACCACTGAGCCACCAGACTGTTGGTCTTGTCTTAGTTGTTCATTAGAATGAGTCTTGTTTACCTTGTCTTCACGTTTCTTCGTTTTAGAGTCTTGACTCTTGGATCTAGACAATCTCTTAGTCCAACCTTTCATCATAGTGATGTGTAAAATTAGATGGATTAGTAGTTAAATATCGAATACAAACTCGAGAGGGAGATGGGTATTATTAAATAGATAGAGTAAATCGAACAAATACCTGGCGATACAATTGATCAAATTTCTTCGAATTCTCAATATTCACAATGAAATGCGCAAGAAATCAAGCCAGAAACAAAATTAAAGGCTCCAGTTGAGAATGGTTTTGGACGTAAATCAGACTGATCAAAACAATAATAGGAAAAAAAAAATCAGCAACGGCCAAGGCGTTAAGGAAAGAACAGAAAGGATTAAACAAATAATAAGTGATTTCACAAAAACAAAAAAAAAAAAAAATAAAAGGAAACAAAAATAGAACTCGACGGATATTATAACAGAATTATTATCGAGATATTACAATTATTTTTGTTTGTTTGGAATCGTTGATAACGTTGGTATGGTAGGAAAAGCCTCCTTTTTGTTTGTTATTGGTATATTGATTTGTTGCGATAGTTCCTAAAGAAACTTATCTATGATTTGGTAAACACGATACGTACAAACAATACCATAAACTGTAGATGGAATTGGTATTATAATGGAAAATATATCTGCTTGAAGGTTCAACGCCGAGACGGGCAAGATCAAAAATATAAATTTCCCGCGACTCAATGCTGTGTGTATAGAAAAGTGGAAGGCAGATAATAATGTTATGTACGTTATTGTGACAAGTTTACGGATGGACGACAACTGTTTTAGACTGGCGGCTGGCAAGAGTAGGGGGGGGGAATTGCGACAAGCCACAGTCGATGCCCCGTTAAGACAATGCAGAATAGAGTAACATGTTAACACTTACCTGGTAAGGTTGAGGACCGTGAGGCCATTCTATGACATTGGTAAGACAAGCCTCCTTGAAGCTCCTTCCCAGTGCTGGCAGCCGTCATTCTATGAGGCTATTCGACTGCTCTAGACTTTACTTAAGAGATTTGTGGATAGATACTGTAACTATTACTTTCGGATCATTGAAATAGCATGTTATTTATAGGCTGTATTTATTGTTCGTAGCTTGATATAAATGTTTAATTGCTCTCCACCTCCACCTTGCTTTTTGTATTGTTTTTATTTTTTTTCTAGTCGTGTACATAGCTCTAGCGAGTACAAACAGTCCATTTAGCAGTACGATGATAACACAACCTCAAATTGGCTGTATCAGCTTTAAATAGGACCACAATAATATTGAATTCTATAACCAACCACTTAGCTTACACAAACTGAGGAGTTTGAGCTGTGGAAATGTTGGGCAATTATTGATCGACGGATCATTCTGTTCTTACGCAAAAACTGTTCTCCTTACTATTACATTTGGGTTAACCTATACTAATAAATCTTGTTCCAAAGTGACTTATGACTAAATAAAAAGATTAACATATTTTTAATACCTAAATAGTATCTTCATTTGAAACTTAAATTTAGATTGTCTCTCCAGAGTTAGCTGTCTCGGCCAATATTAGCTATAACTGTTACAGTTAACTTCATAGCATTTATCTTTGCATGGAAGGACCAAGGCGGCAATAGTTGCAACTGAAGTTAAAAAAGCAATGTAATCGTCTAAACGCGTATCATAACATTTCTCTAAGGTTCCGCTATATATACCTACAAAAACATGGTAAATACAATATATACCTGTATCCCTTAAAATATTAATAATTAAATATTATTTTTCTCGTTTTTTTTCTGGCTTTGTTTTTGTTCATACTCATATACTCTTCATATTCATCATGTAGCTATAGGATAGCCATCTTGTTGGCCATTGAGACCATCTAGAGCAATATTCTCTTCAGAAATATCTTGTCCAGAGACTACATCAGCTAAAGCAAGCTGTTGTTGTTGTTCTTCCGCAGCTTGACTATTAACAGCAGCAGTCAATTCAGCTAAACGCTTCAAGTTTGGAACTTGTAACCATCCAGGAATATAAGACTCAATACGCTTCAATAATCGAGGTTCCATAATTTCAAATGGACCACTATCATCTAATGGAATAGCTTCAAGCAACAATGTGGTATTGTTGTCATTCTTAACTCTTGCAGCAACTGCATTCAAAATCTCAGTGCTAATTGGAGGCTCATAGTCGGCAACCAGGTACTGGTTGATAAGCTTTTGAATTTGAGCAGGAGTCAAGGTCCAGCAAATATCATAGATGATATCAATATCTTCCAATGTCGACTTCTTCAGTTGCAATAATTTAACTGATTGCATAATATGTTCCAATCTTAAGATTCCTTCTGATACATCATGAGCTTTACACCATTCCTCGATACGGGTGATGTTATAATTAATTTGAAGGCCTCTCTTCCAAGATAAGAATGCTCGTCGCATAAGCAAGTCATTGAATGCCTTTACTCCAACCAACTTCAACAATTCCATAATGGGCTGCTTAATAAATTCGGGTTCAAGGTAGTATGCATCCATGGCCTTATGAACTTTGTTAAACAAGCTTAACAAATCATCCATGGTAGCTGGGTTAGAGTTACCAGTAAACATCTTGGAAAGGAATCGAGTATTTTCTTGAGTAACAAAGCCGGGCAGAGACTGTGACATCACAATTGCAGGAACAATCATCTTATCTAATACCTTCTTGATTTCTTTCATCCATGTATGGTAGATGTTAAACTCTAAGTTTTCAAGGTCTTGCTTAACAATACCGACCAATCGACCATATTCTTGGAACTCGAACTCTCCCATCTCGTCTAATAATGCTTCATTTTGAACAATATTAGCTTCAGCGAGACAAATAAAGGACAAAATTTCATGTACATTCGATAACCAGAACGCACCTGGATTGATAATCTCTTCTCCGTTATACTTCATGACAGAATCTTGAACTGATTGCATCACTTGTCCCAAGAACTTCTCAGACTCTTTGACAAAACCAAGTCTCCACATTTCTGATGTAATTAGGTTTATAATATTAGATGGGAACAAAATTTCCTTGGGAGTGATCTTCTCAGTGCTAGATGGGGGAGGAATCTTAAGGTTGAAAATCATACCTTGAATAACCTCATTATACAGCACCTTTTCATCATCCAAGAGTCTTTCAATTTCACCATTCAAGCCTATTGAGCCAATAGAAATCTCGGTGCTAGCACTATATTGTCTATGATGGTCACTAGCTGTAGAACTAGGAATAGCAATTGATGCTGGGCGTGGGCTGAAACCTGCTCCTTCATCGAATTGGTTGGTTCCAATAGGTGCATTAGTTAAGCTTCGGCGCTTTGGATTACGCTTCTTGGGCGAAGCAGTATGGGTACCATTAACCTGTCCAAGGCTTCTAAGAGGTGTTAAACTTGGAGCAAGAGCAACTGGTTGCCGAACACTTGTCTCAAGTTCTTGTCGTAATTGAGCAATAATATCATTCAATTCATTGTGCTTGTCTTCATGCTCCTTGATTGTCTTTGAAGATTGCTCAATTTCTTGTTGCTTTTCTTCGAGTTCTTTTCGTACCTTTTCGTTTTCTTGAGTCTGAGCTTGTAATTTAGCCAATGTCTCATCATGCTCTTTTTGAATGGCAGCAAGGTTCTCTTGAATAATAGAAATCTCAGTGATGTGCTGTTTTCTAGTAGCTTCAGTTTCATTATTAAAATCAACGAAACGTTGCTCAGATTCTCCATGCTTTTTCTGCCATTGTCCAAGTTGGTTCTGTAAAGAATCTATTGTAGACTGAAGTTTCTTATTTTCCTCCTTTCTTGTAGCCAAAGATTGCGTCAGCTCAATAACCTTATTTTCTAATCGATACTGTACTTCCTTGTAGTGGTTAACAGATTTTGCTTCTACTCGAAGCTGCTTAAGTTCTTTAATGGCATTTCTACGTCGAACCAAACTCTGGACGATAATAACCTTTCGGCGGGTTCCCAAATAGTCCTTTCGGGCAGAATAACCTCTCCAAGCCTTTTGAATAGTAATAGCTGCACTATCATAACGATCTTGTAGAAGACGATGTCGTAATAAGTAACCTCTAATAACTCTTTGAATATCAATAATATTCTGTCGAGTCGAGACAAAGTCCTTTCTAGCACTATAACCTCTCCATCTCTTCTGAATAACAACTGCAGCTTTTGACTCTCGTTCGTGTTCATAAGCTTGCCTTGCAATGAAACCACGAATCAAAGTCTGGGCAGCAATAACACTCTGTCTGATGTGCAAATATTGCTTTCTATAGTGCAACATTCTGAGATTCTTTTGGATAACAATAGCACACTCGTTTAATCTATCACTTCTAAGTTTCTCTAGATAAGCAAGCATACCGGCCCTAAAGAAGATCTTGGTCTTACCCAACTGATATTTATCTTCAGTTTGGATAGATGCACGAAGGATAACATCACAAAGCTGCTTAACCTCTCCACTCCATTCTTTGGAAGGTACTAACATATAGTAACGGGATGCAAATTCTTCATAAGTCCATCTAGTGGGGAAACCAGCGCATGAGATCCGAATAGTTTCAAGTACACCACATGCACGAAGTTGTGAGAGTACCATTGGTCCACTAAATTTCCAAGCAGCTTTCTCTTCATTTGGTTTGATACATCTAATATAGTGGACATTTGTGGAATTAATAGTGTTCATTAATTCTATCAATGATCCCTTAAATATACTACCCAAGGTAGGCTTTCTGTTTATAGCCCGTTTTCCAGGAGCAGGCTTTGCAGGAGCAGGTTGCTCAGCTGCTTTGTTAACTTCTAATACTTGTTTAAGGAACTCATTAGAACTGTCAGATAAGACTTCAATCAATTCATCAGGAACTGTATCTCTATTCTTTTCAATAAATCCTTCAACTTCATATGCGACATCCATAGCATAATGGCTTACAATAAATGAGCTCTTGCCAAATCTTGGTTTCTTAAAGAACTTGTTGTGTTCTTTATTATCAAAATTTTGATAAAGTTTTCCAATCCAACCTTCGTCAGAACCAGCAGGAAGACGTGATTCTTCATCTAAAAGTGAAAGGATACCCAACCTTGCTTCAATAAGGTTAATACACGGTTGGTTATCGCTGAAATCAATGAAGGTCCATTCAATCTCCTCTTGCATATATTCATCTTGCTCAAGCTTGAAGACATGCTGGTTGAACTCCTGCTGAAGTTTTTCATTGGCATAATTGATACAGAACTGTTCAAAAGAGTTGGTCTTGAAGTGTTCAAACCCGTAAATATCAAGCACACCGATAAATGATTCCACTTGGTGACTAGATTCATCAGCCATGAGGCCACGGTTAATTACATCAACCAACCAGTCAAATAAAGTAGAATAGATGTATTTAGCAACTGAATCTCGTACAACAGTGGCTTGTTTATGATCAAGGTTAGATACAATTTTTTCGCTTCTTGTGGTTATTTGTTTCTTGACAATCCACTTTGCAAAATTAACCGCATCAAGACCTAGCAAAGTACAAGCGTGT
The DNA here is from genome assembly GCA_030572735.1 of Sugiyamaella mastotermitis. Classification (NCBI taxonomy): domain Eukaryota; kingdom Fungi; phylum Ascomycota; class Dipodascomycetes; order Dipodascales; family Trichomonascaceae; genus Sugiyamaella; species Sugiyamaella mastotermitis. The sequence continues at coordinate 124,771 of JAJMBN010000017.1, forward strand.
ACCAAAGCAGGTTCATCAGAATTGAGAACTGCATTAGTACGAGTAGCAGTAATCTTGATATTACCAATATACAATAGCGCAGCCAGAATTTTAAAAATATCATATTGAACTTTAGCTTCGACTCCAATAGTACCTAAAGCAGTTCTGGTAGCAGCAAACTCCTCAGCATCATCAACATTTTGAATCTTGGCATCACCACCTTGGTTCAGATAATCAAATTCTTCTACCGGTAATAATTTGAACTCCTCTCTCTCCTCTGCTGTTGCTCCTGAACATAATTGGTAGAAAATATGGTAGTTTCTTTCAGTTGCAGGTTGGAATACTAAACGAGAACGTTCTAATAAGTAGGTTCTTATTCTAGCACCAATGATATCCACATCTTTATTAAACTGAATCTCTAGGTATTTACCGAAACGTGAAGAATTGTCATTACGAGTAGTTTTAGCATTACCGAATGCTTCCATAATAGGGTTCGTAGCCAAGATTTGTTCTTCAGTCTGACTTAGGGAATCAGATCCATGATGCCCACCTTTTGACACTTTTCTAGGATGATCAGGATCTTCTACAGTTGCAAAATATCGCATGATGTATTTAGCACTGACAGTTTTACCGGCACCAGACTCTCCTGATACGACAATGGTTTGATTCTTTTGATCGCGTAACATACATCGATAAGCATCTTCAGCAATAGCAAATAAATGTGGTTCTAATTCACCTCGAGTTTTACCAGCATATGCTTGAATAATATCAGGGGTATATAGATTGTCTACTCTTTGGAACGGGTTGGTAGCAATCAAGACGATACCACTATATGTGTAGATATTTAATTGTGCGTATCGCATGCGAATGGCATGAAGGACTGCCGGTTCATTAAGATAAGATAAACTTGTTAAATCTTCAGTGGCTTCTAAAATAGGAGGATTTCTCAAAGGAGGAAGACTATCGCTGTTAGCCTCCACTTCTTCCACTGTGCTTTCAACAGTTTTTTCCTATGATGTTAGACATAAATCGCTTATATATCTCTTCAGATTGCCAAAACATACAGTACCATCCTCTAATTTCAAATGCAACTTAACCACAGAACCATCGACATCTTTGGCCGTTACTTCTGCGCCAATCCAGCCTTCATTTTCATCCTGAACCCAACATCGACTAAAATAGTTAGTAATCAGAGTGCAGTATAACTATAAATCTAAGTATTTTTGGAGCGTGTTCAATTCCCCAGAGAAAGACATATTAGAATATGATTGTTACGAAAAGCTTTGCAATTATGGTAAATTAATTGGAACGCTAACAGTTCATGATCGATGTATTACCCGTCACGTAATCAAAAAAAAAATGTAAAAAATTCAGTTCCAACACAACGTCGAACTTCTAATAAATCAATAACCAAGATATTTAATATATATATATATATATATTATCAAATATATTGTCGTCATTGAATTTTGCTTTGTTATTATTGTTGAATTACCTGTATTAACAAATAAAAACCTCGGCTGATAAGCATCGAAAAGGGGGTTGTGAATGAATTCGATTCACTTAGTTAACAGTCTATTAAACACGGAAATTTTGGTTGACAGGTATTATTTAGTAGTATCAATCATTTGGGTTCTCCATATAGGAAACTTAAACTATATGAAACACGCGATTTTGTGTCATGACCAAAGTCGTTTAATAACTAACGCCAACCAGTTCAACAGGAATCCCGATTTGCCAACCCGTTTCTTACGTGTCCCATGGGCTCTCACTCGATAGATAACAAACAACACAATGTATACACTCATATTCTAATTGATCTCTCATATCTCCTAATAACTTGCAACAAATACTTACGTTCCAGGCTCATACGACGAAGCTATCATCGTTCTCTCGTGTAAATCAAGCTGATAGTTAAGAGTAGAAGAGATAGTTGCAACAGGGGTGGGTGATGAGGTGTGTAAAAGGAAGCCAAGGGTATAAGCGTGTTCGGTCACTGATCCCAAAAAAAAAGTCCTCGTCTGATGAGGAACCAGGCCCTAACCGTGCTGGGCTCCTGTGCTGCTGGGGAAGCACCGTCAAATAAAATTAACTTAAGTCTGTTGTAGGATCTATGCCCTAAGCCCTGGTCCACCATTTTGATAGATTTACTGAGACTGGGCATCCAAGCCCAGTTTGAGTAAAATTACCCCTGGCAAGCTCTAGAGTAATAGCGGGCGTTGCCATACTTTTTTGAAGCTGTAAAATTTACCTATTAGTAGCTCTGTCCTTGCCTGTATCAGAAATAAGAAAGCCGAGAAATTGAGACATTGAGATGACATAACCTCTCTGTATTTACTATTAATCGATCTCAGTTCTGTAATGAGCATTCAGTTTATGATCTGTTTAGTCAAAGCGCACTGCACTGTATTACACAGATTGAAGTCGTTCGCTTTTGACTTTTTTACTTTGCTAATATGTATAATTTGCTTTGAACAGTTTTATTAATCTCTACTCATAGATATATATATATATATATATATATATGTATGTATATTGAGAAGATGTCTGTACTATTTTTTGATTTAATTATTTCATCACAACTCAGCTAATTTTTATTTTAGGTCTCTGAATTGGCTGAATATGGCTGGCTGCATTAGTGAATGACCAGTAAAACTACAAATGTTAAGTAGCATTTAATGTTAACTGTAGCTCTCAAGCTAATGGACTCAGCTCGGAATTTATCAGGGCCAAGAACCATACCCGCTACTGGGCTGTGTTGACAACTACAAATGATCCTTATTCGCGCTTCAACCTCTTAATCAATTATAAAGTACTTTTAGATGTATTGTGTTGGATATATTTCAATTGTGCTTCTTGGTGTATATTACTTTTTGTCTTTTCTAAAGACACATTACCTACCCCAATTGTATATATTTGACCCCCTCAAGCTGCAGGAGATTGGACAAGATGTGTTAGAAGCATACCCCAATGTAACTTCTTCGGTGATTCTCGAACAGGTGTATGCAAAACTGAAGTCTTAGTATCCTAATTATATTAATAGGTATGATGAGGATGAATGGGTTTTTAGCAATCATGGCAGCGCCATGGGGTCCATGTATGTTTTACATGCATCTTTGACGGAGTATCTTATCTTTTATGGAACAGCTATTGGTACCGATGGACACACAGGTACCCATTTTGCCGACGACTATTTCCTCATTTTACATGGAGATGAAATGGCAGCTTATGCATCCGCTAGAATTCCTGAGGTTTACCTCCCAGGAGATTCTCATCATTTGCCCTGTGGTGAAAATAAGCAATATAGAATGTCAGCAGATTCATGGGCTCTCGAATTAGCCCAAGGATGGATTCCTACTATGCTACCCTTTGGTATGATTGAGACCTTCACCTCCACTTTTGACCTTTGGTCCTTTATTAAGACTGTGCGTATATCTGCTGTAAATATAGGACTTAATCTGTTACAGGGGAAGATATAAGACGTTTCATACAACTTCATATGTATTAGGTCCCACTTTGACATGTAATGTAGGAACAAGTATAAGGTCAATTGATAATTAACAGCTAACTTAATTAAGAGTTTTGATCTGGACATATTATGATTATATGATATATACACTATTTAGTTTCAATATCTTTGGGTTGAATTCACATTGTTTTTGTTTATTAATATATAATTAAAATATAGGCAGCCCTTTCGAATTAAGATGTAGTTTAAGAATATAGTTTATAAGGTCACAATATAATCCTTCCTTTTAATAATTAATTGCAATTGTCAATCTGTTATAGCGCATGGGATTGTGGTAGTTTTCAAAAAAAAAAAAAAAAAAAAAAAACTTTGCATGTCTGTTGTTTGGAGTTTTTAAATTTTAGAGTGTTATATTAACTAAATATGTTACATGTAAGTTAGAGTGTCATCAAAACTTAACAGTTAGAAGTTAGAACAGTAGAAGTAGAACTGCATGAAATCGTGATTCTTGAATCTTGATTCACTATTAAAAGATCTTACGGCTCGTGTAGCCAAGGTCATGATAAGATGAGAATCTTTGGATCTCCAGACTGGAGATAGTGTACAGTTAATTTAAACAGAGTAGGATTAACATTCTTTTTAAGAGCCCTCCAGGAATTAAACATGAAAAGTTTCAAAAAGTAATCATCGATAAATACCATTGTATAATTTAATTGCCTGGTAGCTTTAAAAAAGTTTTGGAAATAATCTAAGATATCTACGACAGAACTAGTTTCAAACTAAGATAAAATGGTCAGTAAACCACGCGAGTGGGAGCATATTACAGAAAAATTAAGATTCGAATTCAATGTGACAATCAACTTAGAAATATATCAATATCCTTGTATATTTGGTTTAGTTATCTAATTCTTTGGATAGCGGCTGCTACCCCGAGGTGCATATGAGTTATTTTTAATATAGTTTTATGATTTACATGTTCTATACTGTAGATAAATTTGATATTATTATTATTATTACTACGATAAACATGGAGAAGTTAGAATGCTAGACTATCTAATCTGTAAGTTACTAAGTTAAAGTTAACAGCAAGATGTGGTTAACCCGGTGCCTCTAAGTGTTCTACAGTAACTCACCAGGATGCATCTTTGTTACTTACTATGTCTTAGTTAGACTTTAAAATTTGCAAATTTATCAATGAATTAATTCATTAAATACGTCATTATTCATGTACTTTTATACTGTTAAGATTTCATCTCTAAATTTTGCCAGTCAAGTGCTTTGGGCGGAGCCATGGGATCATCCTAGTGTTGGTCCTCAGCCAATGTGCTTACCCTTCCGTAATCCAAAGCAGCTTGGTGGAGAGAGAGATTGTAATTATTTCCCCAGGAAACGCTCTTGTATGATTTATAAAACTGCTGACTGGTCAAATCATCTTAATTAAACTGTCAAACGAGGCATTTTTACAATAACAACATAAGTATCATCTGGTATAGGACATAAGATCAGAGCAGCTTTATTGATCTCAAGGATACAATTGAACCTATTTAGCTTAGATTTAAATTTTTCTTGTTGGCTTTCTCTTATCATACGCATACTAAAAACATATTTGATTGAAAATTCGGACACAATGTCGGCTGCTTATAAAGATTTAGCAGTTATAGATGACAGTGACGATGATCAAGTCAATGAAATTAAGACTACTCCCAAAAAGAATGTCAAGTCTAATTCGTTTTTAATTCCTACTCCTACAAGACCTCATACCCGACGACTCTCTGATGTGGATGCAATTCATCAAGCTATGCCTAAGTCAAATGTTTCCCCAGCCCAATTATACTCTACTGATAGTGGCCACTTGTATCATGCTGGTAAACTTTGTATTGTTTTGGTAGGGTTGCCGGCAAGAGGAAAGACTCATCACGCAGTAGCATTGACTCGTTATCTACGTTGGTTAGGAGTCAAGACTCATGCTTTCCACTTGGGTGATTATCGTCGTGCCCTTACTCGAGAGGATTTTAAAGTTCCTGATGACTACTTCATCAACAATGCATCTGAAGAAACTAAAAAATTCCGTCGTAAGGTTGTACAAGCCTGTATAGATGATATTTTCAAGTTCTATAATGAAGAAAAGGGTCAAGTAGTTATCTATGATGCTGTTAATGGTACTGCCAGTGAAAGACGCCGACTTGCCGAATTATTTTCAAAGGAAGATATCAAGGTATTATTTGTGGAGTCTCTTTTCACTGATAAAAATCTAGTTGCTAGAAACATTCGAGATGTCAAGATTTCATCTCCTGATTATATTGGTATGGATCCGGATGAAGCGGTTAAACATTATCTTCGAAGAATCGAGCTCCGTATGCCTGATTATGAGACTATGACTGAAAGTGAATTAACATATGTTAAGCTAGTCAATGTTTCTGAAAAGTTCATAATTAATAATGGAGCCCACCACATTGGTTACTTATTCAACCGTATTATATTCTTTTTGATGAACAGTAGAATTAAAGTAGGCAGTGTGTTTTTTGCCAGGGCTGGTCTCAGCAATGAAAATGAGAATGACTACAAATCAGATGGCGCACTGTCTGAAAAGGGAAAGCATTATGCTGAACGACTAAAGGAGACCATGTGGAATCACATCGAGAAAAGAAGACTTAAATTTGCACAATTGAGTCCAGCTGAGTTAGCAGTTGATAGAAAATTGGGTCAACATTTAAGAGTTGCCCAAGAAGTATTGAAATCTAGTGGAAACACTTTTGAGAATGTTTCTCCCCCTGTTACTTCAGGTACCTCAACTCCTATTTCATCTGCTGATGCCAGGGCTATTTCTACTATCCGGGCCGAAGCACTCAATTTCAAGGATAAGTCCAACCTAACAGTCTGGTGTTCTACTCGATTGAGAACTGTGCAAACTGCACAGGTGTTTGCGATTGAAGGAAATAAAACTGTTGAACAGAGCCTACTCAATCAACTCAACCCTGGTGCAGCAGGGGGTTCTACCGACGAAGAATTATTGAAAGAATTTCCAGAAGAAGTTTCTCGTCATAAAGAAGATCCTTATCACCATAGATATCCTAGAGCTGAATCATATCAAGATGTAGCGGTCCGATTAGAAGGGTTAATCCTTGAAATGGAGCGAACACAAGGAGATCTTCTGATAATTTGTCATGAAACAATCATTCGAGTACTTTATGGTTATTTGATGGCATGTTCCGTCCAAGATATTCCGTTCCTCGAGTTTCCTTTGGATGAAGTGGTTGAGATTGTACCAAATGCTTATCTCAATCAAGCAAACAGATTGAAAATAGACGGTCTTGATGTTTAGATTTACATTATTATTCCCCCAAGCTTGACTTATAATTGTTCTTAAACATAAAATAAAGCAGTATTTATTAGTCTGAAAATTACTATATAAAAAAAATTTAATTATAAACAAACTGTAGAGGTTAGTTAATATAGCTATAAAGTCTACTCAGCTTTAATCAATAGCTTCATCTTCATCCGTACACGGCGCCATTCAGAATATTCATCTCGAACAAAACTGGCTTTCTCACCGGCTGTATCTTTGATGTAAAACCATCTAGCAGGCCAAGTATCTAATAGCAAATCGACTATTCCCAAATCTCGGATCAATACAACAGCTATAAACCATCCAGCTCCTACAGCAATACCTGAAACAACACCAGTAACAACCTGTAATACAGTATGATAATGGAGATAAACTCTTGAGTAACAAACACTTGCTCCTAGGAGAGTTAAGAAAAGTC